>ML103858.1:0-53420 GCA_003697995.1 Taxidea taxus jeffersonii
GCGGGGGCGCGGGCGAGGTCGGACCCGGCGGGGACCGGGGTGGGCCCGCGAGGTGGGGCGGGGGCGCGGGTGGGGCGCGGGCGGACCCGGCGGGGACCCGGAGGGCCCGCGCGGGACGGCGGGGGTGCGGAGCCCGCAGCAGCGGGAGGCGCGCTCAGGCGGAGTCCGCGGGGGGTCTGGAATGTGACCTTCGCCCCGCCGCAGTGGGGTTCCCGGCCCCGCGCGCGGCCCGGCCTGCACCGAGCCTTCCTTGTAACGGTTCCCTCCACCCCGCCTCTGCCCGCGGTGTCGCTCGCAGGCGCCCCTCGTGCGGCGGACCCCAGGCCCCAGCCCCCCTAGGCGGCGTGACCGCGGCCCGCGGGGCGGAGGCTGGGGGTCGGCGCGCGGAGAGCGGGTTCCGCCGGCCGAGGGTGACCCCCTGAGCTCCGGAGCCGCCGGAAGCGCGTGCACGGACGCGGCCGACGCTCGGAAGCGCGTTTGCGCCGGGAGCGGGGCTGTGCCCGGAGCCGGTCTTGTTCTCGGGTGCGGAAGGTCTGCGTCTCCCCGAGGCTTTGCGCACGGGGAACCGGCGCGCGGAGGTCCGCTCTCCCGCTGCTCTGGGGCCGGGACAGGCCTGACCGCGCAGGCCTTCACGTGCTTCCGCAGAGGCTCCCTCGGAGACTGGGGTCACCGTTCCTCTTCGTTCCCAATAACCACCGAGCCGGTAACTGAAAACCGCCCGGCATGGTCTGTCCCGCCGTGAGCGCGGACTCCCGAGATTACGCTCGCGGCTCGGCGGCGGTGTCCGCTGCTGCGGAAATTGCCCCGGTGGTGGTGTGCGGAGCAGAGCCGTAGACCTTGTAGACCTGTCCCGACCGCCTGCAGCCCCTGGCCAGGCCTGGAGGACGCGCCCTGGTCTGGCCGTTAGTGCCTCGCTGCAGGGAGAACAGCCTGAGCTCGGCGACAGCCCGGCCCCGGGAGCCCGTGCATCCTCTTCACAGCACGCCCTTCCGGAGACTTCCCTGGCCTTTACCTCCCCCAACCTCTCATCGGTCGCGCCTCACCGCACCCCGGCCGCGGGTCCTGTCCCCATGCCTTACTAAAACTGATGTGGTTTGGGACTGTTGGGGTCCTGGGCCAATGATGGCCGAGAAAACTCTGGAGACTTCTTTTCAACCAAAAAGGTGGTTTTATTAAGGCGCAGGGACAGAACCCGTGAGCGGAAAGAGCGGCTTCCCTCCCCCACGCCCCGGGTTAGTGAGGACTGACTGCTTACTTGGGCGCTGGGGGAGGGAAGGACAAAGGGAGGTTGTCCAAAAGGACTTTGATATGCTAAGGAGGATCTAGGAACTCCCGGAGGCCTGGTTGTTGTCAACCCAAGGATGGTTTCCCCTTAGCGGGGCGGGAACGGGAAAACGGTGGGGAGCTTCCTGGACGAATGTTACACTCTGCCTGTTTCCGAGTACTCGTCCTTGGTCTGCAGGTTATAAGGACATCTAAGTTTACTCATAGGCCCTCTGCTTGTTGCCCACATCAGTCTGCAGGGAAGGGTGCCGTCAGGACTGCAGGAAGTGGAGCTGTGGGTCTCTGGAAGTCAGACCTTTGGTCAGAACTCTGTCTTGTAAGTGACGGACACTCGCGTCCTGCAGGGTTGTGATCTCTGCGGGTAACCATTTGTGTTGATCCTTCCCTTAGCTTTCAGGCGGGCGGGAGTGCCTGAGGAATGTCACACGGATCCCACCTCCGGGGGGTCAGCTTCTGCTTTGTGCTCAGCTTGCCTTCATCAAAACCACCTTCTGGGCACTGAAAACATCTCAAGAATTCCTTCTTGACCCTTTGCTCCGGGACCCCATATCTAAACACACCAATTCCAGTAATGCAGGACATGAAACTCCACTATAGTCTGAAACAGCCTAATCATTTACAAGAAAAACACAATCTTAATAGTAGCCAGACCTCCCAGAACCTACGGATTCCATTTCCAGAGCCCTAACGTCTCCTTCGCCTCCACAGGACAGAAAACCCTATATAATATCTAATCGCCCTCCCCTTTTAAGCTCAGTTCAGTTCTGCCCACGGTCCTGTCCCTGTGCTTTAATAAGACCACCTTTTTGCGCCATAAAATGTCACAAGAATTCTTTCTTGACCATTGTGCTGGGCGATCCTGCATCAAACCTCTTCATGAATATATGCTAATTACACTTAGGAAAAATAACAGAGTTTGGGCGATAAAATGGAATTGTAGATCATAATTTTGACTACAGATGTGAAGCAGTAGTTAAGCAACGTGACTAACACGCGCTGTTTGATGTCTAAAGCACAGTGTTCACAGACAAATGTGACATGGCACAAGTTTTTAAACTCTTCAGGAATTCTCTGACCTGCAGCCGGGAGAGCCGTGTATTGCGTGGGTAGTTACAAGCAAACGTCCGGCAACACCTACAGCAGTTGGGGAGTGCTCAGTAAGTCCCAGATGCCTTTGACATACTAAGAAAGTAGCTTCTTTTCCTTAAGAAAACGAACAAGTCAGCTATTCCTGGAATAATCATGAAAATCTTAAGCTCCTGGAAGTTCAGGATTTATGTGGGACATGTTAAGGATATGCTAGCGTCCCAGACAACCTGTGCGGGTAACACAGATGAAACACGTTCCCGTACTAGAAATGGTTCTCGGTGGATTTCCTTCTTGACGTTCTTTTCTCTAGATAAATTTCTCTTTTAATTTTATAAATGTTTTCTCAAGGTGAAAAATACTTGGCACTAAATTATAATAAAGGGGGCGCCTGGGTGGCTCAGGGGGTTAAAGCCTCGGCCTTTGGCTCAGGTCATGGTCCCAGGGTCCTGGGATCAAGCCCCGCATTGGGCTATCTGCCCAGCAGGGAGCCTGCTTCCTCCTCTCTCTGCCTGCCTCTCTGCCTACTTGTGATCTCTGTCTGTCAAATACATAAATAAAATCTTAAGAAAAAAATTTGTAATAAAGATCGCAGTTGGGGGATGCCTGGGTGGCTCAGTTGGTTAAGCAGCTGCCTTCGGCTCAGGTCATGATCCCGGCGTCCCGGGATCGAGTCCCACATCGGGCTCCTTGCTTGGCAGGGAGCCTGCTTCTCCCTCTGCCTGCCACTCTGCCTGTGCTCTCTCTTTCTCTCTCTCTAACAAATGAATAAAAATAATTTTAAAAATATATTTTAAAAAAAAAGATAGTAGTTGGGTACCTGGCTGGCTCAGTCAGTAAAGCATGCAATTTTTTTCTTCATTTTGTTTTTTTAAGTCATCTCTGCACCCAGTGTGGGCCTTGAACTCACAGCCCATAGACAAGAGTCAAACACTCTACCGACTGAGCCAGCTAGACGCCCCAAGCATGAAACTCTTTATCTTGAGGCATGCATTTGAGCCACACATTGGGTATAGAGATGACTTAAAATTAAAAAAAAATAAAGATCCGGGGCACCTGGGGGGCTCAGTCAGTTAAGCATCTGACTTTGGCTCAGGTCATGATTTCAGGGTCCTGGGATCCAGCCCCTCATTTGGCTCCCTGCTTAGTGAGGAGTCTGCTTCTCCCCCTTCCTCTGCTCCTACCCCTGCTTGGGCTCTCTCTCTCCCTGTCAAATAAATAAATATCTTAAAAAAATAAAGGTCACATTCAAGATTCCTAATGTTTTTACAAGAATGTTCTACCTTAGTCAATGTAAAATGTATGTATATTTAATTCACTTATACCAATCCTAAGATTCAGAAAATAATCAACCCTAATAAATTGCATAAACATTCAAATTCTCATTTATTAAAACACAACAGATACTATTTCCACTTTATTGATAGTTTTAATCTACTCAAGGTAACTTGAATGTTTATGTGTAAACCCTTCCACTTCCTGCTCTCCTCTCCAGCAGCTGAAAGAGAAAATGGACAGAACTTTGCAAATAATGTTCATATTCAAATATATGAGTCCTTAGATATGTGAGCTCTTCTTCTTTTTTTAAGGTTTTATTTGTTTGAGAGGGGGAAAGCACGAGAGGGGGAAGGTCAGGAAGCAGACTCCCTGCCAAATAGGGAAGCCCTACATGGGACTTGATCCCAAGACTCCAGGATCATGACCTGATCCGGAGGCAGCCGATCAACCAACCGAGCCAGCTAGGAGCTCTGTATGAGCTCTTCTTGAACTACTCCTATACCTGTCTTTTATTCATTCAACCAAGCAAAAAATAAACATTCACTGAAAATATCTTTTGTACTAGTTGCTGCATTTGCTCCTGTGGGTGTGGGATAAGACATTTATGAAATAAAAACTGAAATGCAAAGAAAACTGCATCTACCCTCCTTTCAAAGACTTTCGTGTGGGGACACACGAAAAATTATAATACCTGTGATAATTCTACAATAATAATATATCCGCAATTCTATGGGAAATACAAGAGGCAACGGGCAACTTTTTAACAAATAATTGAGGGGCACCTGGGTGGCTCCAATGGTGAAGCCTCTGCCTTCGGATCAGGACATGATCTCAGGTCCTGGGGTTGAGCCCCACGTCAGACTCCCTGCTCAGAGGGGAGTCTGCTTCTCCCTCTCCCTCTGCTGCCCTCAGCCCCACACCCCATCCCCCATTCCTGCTCTGTCTCTCCCCCACGCTCTCTCAAATAAATAAGTAAAATTTTAAAAAGAAAGGAAGGAAGGAAATAACTGATTGATAACCAAACTCATTAACACCTAGGAAAATGGTGTGTAGTCATGTACCCTGTGCTGAATATTGCTGTTCTTAAAGGACGACCTTTGGTGGGGCACCTGGGTGGCTCGGTCACTTCACCATCTGCCGTTAGCTCAAGTCATGATCTCAGAGTCCTGGGATCGAGCCTGAGTTGGGTGCCACGCTCAGTGTGGACTGGGCTTCTCCCTCTGCCTGCTTCTCCTCCTGCTTGTGCTCACTGTCTCTCTCTCTGCATCAAACAAATAAAATCTTTTTTAAAAGTGGGGAAGGGTGCCCCGGTGGCTCCGTGTGGCTCTGTGTGTTAAGCCGCTGTGTTCAGCTCAGGTCATGATCCCAGGGTCCTGGGATCCAGTCCCACATCAGGCTCCTTGCTCAGTGGGGAGCCTGCTTCTCCCTCTTCCTCTGCCTGCCACTTTGCCTGCTTGTACTCTCTGTCTGTCCAATAAATAAATAAAGTCTAAGAAATAAATAAAAAAATGAAAAGGAGAGAAAAGGGGAGAGTATTTGATATGTGCGTTATATTTCAATTTAACAAAATAAGAGAAATGCCAAGTATTTTATCCATGCGGCCCTGCCGAAGGCTCCTCAAATGACCTAGAAAGACACTAGGCTGGGGGTCTACGCCTGTACCCTCCACTCCCTCTGGTAGGAGGACTCCTGAAATCCTGAGGCATGCCGCCTGGGTGCCGGCACCAGGAAGGACGCCTTTGGCTTGCCTGTGACTCTAGAAAAATTAACCTGCTCCCTTGAGGGCCCAGCATCCTCTCCAGTTGAGCTGTAATACCCAGAGATTACTCTTAGCCAAGAAGAGTCACCAAAAATGTATCTAAGCCAACTGGGGGCTCAGAAAACATACGGACTTCATGGAAAGGCTGGAGAAAACTTTACTGCCTGTCCAAGGGTCTTTAAAATGTTCTGGTTGTGCTCAGAGCCCAGAAACCATCACTTCCAAAAATGGAGGTGCAGAATGGAGGAGATCCTGAGCCAGTCGGAGCTGGAAAATCTGAGTCCCCTTGTCCCAGGAAAGGGTGCCACTGGCCAGAAGGCACAAAATGGCAGCTTGCCGGCCCCAGCCACCTCCTAATGTTCTAAGTCCTCTGGGAGATCCAGGAAAGGGGTCTGCTGGTCCTTGTCACCCTGTGCTGCATCACATGCCAACACCCCTGGACCCCATATGCAGATAAGATGTCGGCCCCATGAGTCTGAGGGGAATGGATGGCAGAAGGGCAGCCAGAGGGAAGGAAGAATAAGATGAAACAGAGAGGGAGACAAACCATAAGAGACTCTAAACTGTAGGGAAAAAACTGAGGGTGGCTGGAGGGGAGGGGAGGGGGATGGGGCAACTGGGTGACGGGCACGAGGGAGGGCACATGATGGAATGAGCACTGGGCGTTACATGCAACTGATGAATCACTGATATGTGATTCTATATGATATGATATGTGTTAACTATATGATATGTGTTAACTAATTGAATTTAAATTGAAGAAGGAGAAGGAGGAGAGGAGGAGGAGGAAGGGCAGCCAGGTGCTGAGGGGTGACTTGCTCCACACTGAACCTCTGCCCCGGGTGCAGCTGGGGCACCCTGTCTGCAGGTCTGGCTCCTGCCTCCTCCTGCATTCAGCTAGAGGAACCCTGAAATCTGCTGGCTGTCATGAGAGGGACCGTCTGGGACTAACGTGGGAGCCTCTACCCACCCTTCAGACCTCTTCTCTAGGGCTTGTGCCCTGCCAAGCTCACGCATGCCCTCCTCCGGGTTGGGTTTCTGGTCCATCCAGCTGGTCACTGTGGCCTATGGGACAGTGTTTTGTGTCAGCCCAGGAGCCTGCATCCCACGAGCCCAGACATTAGTAACTTGTCACGTACTTGGAGAAGTCTGCTCACTGACTCTCCCATCTCCCTAGGGTTATAATTATCATCAGGAGGGGTACTGGCAGTGTGCAAGCTAAGGAAAGGCAGAATCTTTGCCCTAAGATACATTTCTTCCAATAATCAGGAAGGAACTTGGCATGCTTACTCAGAGTTGGCTATATTCTGAATCCACAATTTCAATAAGCCAGCTCATAGGATTTCCCCGGGGAATCAAATACAAAAATCATCAAGCCAGAGGGGCGCCTGGTTGGCTCAGTGGGTTAAACCTCTGACTCCTGATTTGGGCTCAGGTCATGGTCTCAGGGTCGTGGGTTTAAGCCATGTGGCAGGCGGTGTCAGGCTCCATGCTGAGCGAGGAGGACAGAGGAAGCTGCCGATGACCCCCCTCGGCCCGCCCGCAAGCGCCTGAGCGCGCCAAATACTCCATCAAAAAAAATCTAGTCATAAATGCACCTGGGACAGCAAATCTGGGGGGAAGCTCACAGATGCTGGAGTGCACAGCTGATGCGAACAAGGGCTGTGGGGGACACAGGAATTCTTAACCCACTGAAAACCAAATCCAGAAAACTGCTTGGCTCAAGCTGCTAAAACTGCTGACGTTTTCCTTCTGAATTCAGCTCTGTTCTGAACACAGGACACATGATGTGAAAATGAACGCATCAGTAAAAGACTTGAAAAACGCGCTGGGTGGGTTGGGTGGAGAGGATCTGAAATAATGTTGCCGAGGATGAAACAGTTGGCTCTGGAGACAATGAGGCAAGTCAGGGGCCTAACGTCGGGCACTTGCTGAGTCTTGCCCTCTGCCAGTGAAAAGGTGTCTTACATTTCTCAATTTTGAAAAAGAGCAAAAGAAACCCTTTTTTCTTTTAAGATTTTTATTTATTGATTGGAGAGAGCCAGAGACAGGTAGAGCACAAGCAGGGGGAGGGGCAGAGGGTGATGGAGAAGCAGACCCCCCGTGGAGCAGGGAGCCCATGCAGGGCTGGATCCCAGGACCCTGGGATCATGACCTGAGCCCAAGGCAGATGCTTAACCCACTGAGCCACCCAGGCGCCCCAAAGCCCACTTTGAATGTATAAAAATTATATATGAAATCCGAGGTCCTTGTGCTTTGGAGGCTAACCACACACATTTGTTTGTGTGTGGTTGGTGGCTGCTTTTATACAATTACGGAAAAAATGAGTAATATGTCACAGAGACTGAAGACCTGCAAAGCACAAATTTTTACTATCTCACCACTTACAGAAAAGCTTTGGCTGTAGAAGAGATCTGAAGGTAAACTCCAAGATGGGAGAACTTTGCTTTTCGGGCTTATGTATTCTAACTCTACAAAGACACCCGTTCACCTGGAATTAGTGGGTAGACTTCCATGCAGTTTTGGGATGACCACTAGGTGAACTTAAGTATCAGGCTTCTGGTGTCCCAATGTAATCTTTGGTGTTATTTGATCTGTGGGTCTCAGTAACTTACTAACTAGAAAGCAGGTCTCAGGACAGAAAATACAGATTTCTCCAGGACAGACTGATGCCAGGCGAGTGGGGCACACTTGATGGTGGTAAAGAGATGGCAAAAGAAGATGTGAAGTCTTTGCTGATGGACGAGGACCAGCCTGTACCCCCTGCTGGCTTTGGATCACTGAGGTCAGTGGCTCTGGGTGGCCATTTGCCAACAGGTCTTGGGATCTCTGGCCCGGGATGAGCAGACTGGGGGGTTTGGTGGTGAGGGACGGTGGTGGGTTCGTGGCACACAAAACTGCTGTACCACCCGGACATTTATCCAATGTGTAGAAAAGTCATATTTGTACTATCCTGTGGCCTCCTAAGTATACAATAGCATTACGTCAAAAACCCCCAACGGGACTGCCTTTCACTAAAAACATCATTACTAGGGGCGCCTGGGTGGCTCAGTGGGTAAAGCCTTTGCCCTAGGCTCAGGTCACGGTCTCAGGGTCCTGGGATCAAGCCCTGTTGGGCTCTCTACTCGGTGGAGACCCTGCTTCCTTCTCTCTCTGCCTGCCTCTCTGCCTGCTTGTGACCTCTGTCTGTCAAATAAATAAATAAAATATTTTAAAAAAGTAAAAATAAAAACTTCATTATAATAAATGCTCCTCATCCTCTGAGCTTTCCAGTCCTAACCTCTTTGCTGGTGAAGGGTCTGGCCTCGGTGCTGATGGCTGCTGACGGTGGGGTGGCCATGGTGGTTTCTTAAAATAAGACAACAGGGTGACTGGGGGGCTCAGTGGATGAAGCATCCAACTGGGTTTCGGCTCAGGTCGTGATCTCAGGGTCATGAGATTGAGCCCCATGCTGGAAATCTGTGCTCAGCCAGGAGCCTGCTTCTCTCCTCATCCCTCCTCTGCTACCCACTCCCTTTTTCCTTAAAATCAATCACTTAAAAAAAAAAAAAATTTCTAAGTGCTTAATTTGTAGCTTTATTTTGTGGCATTCCAGACTTGGCAACATTTAAAGGCTGATGGAGACGGATTCACGGAACCTGTGGCCCATTGACTAGCAGCCCAGTCAGTGCTCAACGGAGATGTGTTTTAATTTTGCCACATTCAGTCACGTATCAGACTGTAAAACGTATTCGCTTGCATCATTCACTCCTTTTTGAAACTCCTGATTTCAATTTTAAAAGATGATACGTAAGAATTATTGCAGTAAAATGATTTCAAAAGAAATACATCCTGATGGTTGAATAGCGCAGACTGTAATCTCCCCTGTGGCGGCTGCTGGGGCAGTGGCTTGGCTTCTAGTAGAAATGTACGCCTCCTAGGGGCGCCTGGGTGGCTCAGTGGGTTAAAGCCTCTGCCTTGGGCTCAGGTCATGATCTCAGGGTCTTAGAATGGAGCCCCACGTCCGGCTCTCTGCTCAGCGGGGGGCCTGCTTCCTCCTCTCTTCCTGCCTCTCTGTCCACTTGTGATCTCTGTCACATAAATAAATAAAATCTTAAAAAAAAAGACAAAGAAATGTAGGACTCCTAGTGACTGGGATTACAAGTTAAAAAAGAGAACAGTTTCCTTTCTACTGGAAAGTTAAAAAAGAAAATCTGTATTTCAGCTCCAGAAAACAACCCAACCAGGGTGTATAAAACTCAAAGATACATTTGTGTCCAATTGGCTTGCTTCTAACTATGGCCCTTAATGTAGTATTTTAACTACTATATTTCTGTTATTATTTTTTAAGTCAACATATAATGTATTGTTTCAGGGGCACAGGTCTGTGATTCGTCAGTTTTGTACCACTCCCAGCGCTCGCCTCTACAGACACCGTCCCCAACAGCCACCCCGGCCGCCCCGTCTTCCCACCCCCACCCCTCCAGCAGCCCTCAGTTTGTTTCCTAAGATTAAGTCTCTTACGGTTTGTCTCCCTCCCTGGTTTTGTCTCCTCTCATAAATACAATCGTTAAAATAAGACAATAAAGTTTGCCACATTGATTGACTCTTCCTTTGCATGATTTTCTCTGATGCTGTTTGATAAAACCCTGCCCACACTAGAACTTCTTCCAAAATGAGTCAATCCTCTCTGCCCCTGGGGCTGCTTGATCAACTGAGTTTATGTGATGGTCTAAATCCTTTGTCATCCTTTCAACAGTCTTCACAGCATCTTTCCCAGGAATAGAATCCAACTCAGGGAGCCACCTTTACTCGTCCACAAGAAGCAGCTCCTCATCCGTTTGAGTTTGATCCTGAAAATGCAGCAATTAGGGGCATGTGGGGGGCTTAGTCATGATCTCAGGGTCCTGGGATCAAGCCCCGTATTGGGCTCCCTACTCAGTGGGGAGTCCGCTTCTCCCTGTCCCTTTCACACTCTCTGCCTCCCAAATAGATAAATTTAAAAGAAAGAAAATGCAGCAATTCAGTCCCATCTTCAGGCTCCACTTCCAAAGACAAAGTCTGAAATATTGCAGGAGTTACCAAATGTGACACAGAGACACAAAGTGAGTAAATGCTGTCGGAAAAATACTGCCAACAGACTTGGTCCTGTAGGGCCGCTACACACCTCCAATCTGGAGCTTGGCCTGGGACACGAGAAAAAAAGCAAGTCTGGGCAGAACTGGGACTCTGACTCACACCGTTCCGTAAGTCCTGACCTGGGCACTTTGTCGTTTACTCCGGGAGGCCTGTCTTCTATTCTCCTGCTTACTGAGGGTTCTTCTGATGGTTTTTAATTATTGTCATCATCATAAAGAGCATCGTCATTATTATTATTGATGCTCATCAGCATTATCATAATTACTGCTGCAATTAGTGATCACTGCTGTGGTTATAAAATATTAAATAATGTTTCCCCATCCAATCAGGGTCAGATTTACTGGACAGGATGACTAAGTATTCCCAAGATATGCAAACATACAGGCACTCCCTCGATGGTGTTTCCCCTGATGAGTGCCTGGAAATTTTCAAGTCCCTTTCCCGATGCCCAGAACTACCATTTCTACAGGGGAGACTTAAGGAGGGGATCTTGTCCTGCTCGAGCCCTGGAAAACATTCTAAGATTCCCCGGGGGTCCAGTAAGGGCTCGTGGCTGCTTAAAGGTACTGGGAGGGCATCCTTAGACCACCAAAGTAATTTCAAATCTCCTAAGACCCCAATTGCCCAAACACCACTGGGGCAAGTAGACAAGTCTTGAGAGAAGTCCCCACCTGCTTGCGCCTGTGCAGAATTTTCCTTCTTTCTTTTTTATTTTTATTTTTTTAAAGACTTTATTTAGGGGCGCCTGGGTGGCTCTGTGGGTTAAAGCCTCTGCCTTCGGCTCGGGTCATGATTCCAGGGTCCTGGCATGGAGCCCCGCATCGCACTCGGGCTCTCTGCTCGGCAGGGAGTCTGCTTCCGCCTGCCTTTCTGTCCACTTGTGATCTCTGTCAAATAAATAAATAAAATCTTTTTTTTTTAAAGTCCTTTCTTTAAAAAAAAAAATTATTTATTTGTCAGAGAGAGAGGGAGAGAGAATGAGAGAGGAGAGAGGATGAGAGACGGAGAGAGAACGAGAGAGAGAGAGAGAGAGAAGCACAATCAGGGGGATTGAGATCAGCAGAGGGAGAAGCAGCCTCTTTGCTGAGCAGGGAGCCTGATGCAGGACTCGATCCCAGGACCCTGAGACCATGACCTGAGCTGCCCAGGTGTCCCCAGAACTTTCTAAGTACATCCCAGAACCTGGGAGTCAGTGAGGCCACCCCAAGGCATCCCCTAATGGCTGGGGAATACTGAGGAGGATGCACAGGGACTGCTCTCATGGTTCCTCAACTGCCCTAGACAAAGAGCACAAATCCAGACTTGAGGGTAACGAGCAGAGAGGGCAGCAAGGCAGTCACCACTGAGACAGGGCTGAGGCCTAATATTTGCTGTAGGCAGGGCTTTGGACAGAGGAAAAAAGGGATCCTAAGTCCAGGTTCCTGGAAAACATATACACAAACACATTTATAGGAACCAAAATAGGAACTGCTTCTGAATGACAGATTGTTTTCCAGATGAATATTCATGTCCTGTCATATTTTGCTAATTTCTATTTTCAGCCTTCTGGAACAATAAGCGCATGTAAACAGTAATCTAATATTGCTCCAAGGATTGACTTGGATTACACAAGAAATACATGACCATGTATTCTAGATGTCCTTCTTGGTATAAACAAGTCATACTAGACATAAAATGTGTCATTTGGAAGCCATATCTCAAGTAAACAAAATCCATGCAAGTAGTGTTTTACATTAAAATCTTAAAAATATTTTATTTATTTGACAGAGAGAGAGAGAGCGAGCACAATCAGGGAGAGAGGCAGGCTAAGGGAGAAAGAGGCTCCTTGCCAAGCAGGGAGCCTCCGAGGGACTGGTCGGGGAGACGCCTCACCGACTGAGCCCCCAGGCGCCCCCACAATGAATTTGATAGTTTCCATGCCTCACTTGACCTGGCTGACAAAAACCATGACCCTATGAAAGTGAGTTCCTGCTGCCCCTAAACACACGTTTCTAAGGCATGCCGGTACGCGAGGCTCGCGCGCAGTCTGCGGGCGCACCGCCTACTCCGAACCGGAGGCCGGTCCCCCTGGTCTCCCATATCGCACACATATCGCACACGTCATAGATGTCATTCCTCCGAGGCTTATCAACTCCATAGTTTTATTTCCATTCTAAAAATTCCGAAACAAGGTCTTGAAATTGTACCGTATGAAAGCCACATTTGAAGAGGAAAAATGGATAACGTATGGTATTTCTGCAGCTACCCTAACACAGTATGATCTTCACTCCCTTTCACTCTTACTGGGTCTTTCCAGGTCCCCTACATCCTGCCCTGGCTTCTCTCTCCAGTGGGGAACGGGGCAGAGCGGCCCACCGGGACCCGCGCGCAGCGTCTCCGCCAGGCCGGGGACCACGTCGGTCACCGCGGAGCAGCGGGAGCCGGGCCGGACAGCCCTGGCAGCGTTTGCAGCGGCCACGCACCCGCCGGCGCCGGCCCGGAAGGTGGGCCGGGGGCCTCGGGTGCCGCCGGCGCTCTCCTGGCCTAGCTCGGCAGCCGGGCTGACGCCGCCGCCTGCGGGGGAGCCTGCCCCGGGCGCGCGGGAGGCCGGGCTGGCCTGCGGGGCGAGCGCCTCGTCCTCAGCGGGACCAGGAACGAGTTGCACGTGCCCCCCGAGGGCCAGGAGCAAGGTCGGCGGGACAGCCCGGCCCGTCGCTCAACACCCGCGGAGAAAGGACAAAGGACCCTCGAAGCCAAACTCGGTCGGCGGCCTTGGCTCAGAGCCGGCCCAGTCGGGGCCGCCTCCAGGCCGAGCCGACCGCGCGCCCGCGGGGTGCTCCCAGCACGCAGGCGGGCCTGGGGAGCGCTGGGCCCCTCTCGCCCGCACGACCCGCCGAGGGGAAGGACGCGGGAGCCGGAAGCCGCACGGCGCCGGCACCCTCCCCGCCGAGCCGCCGCCGCCCGCGCTGGGCCCTCGGGCTCGGCCGCGGCCGCCGCAGCCCCGAAGCGCCTCCCACTTCTCCTCCTCGCTCCCGCTCGCCCGCGTCTCCCGGCTCTCCCGCGGCGGCGCTCGCCCGCGTCTCCCCGCCCACTCGGCGCCCGGGATGGCGCGACGACGCCGGCAGCCCCGCCGCTGAGGCTGCGGCGGGACCGCGCGGGCAGGTACGGCCGGGGGCCGGGTCTGGGGGCCCCGCAGCACGCGGCGTCCGCGGCCGGGGTGTGCCCCCCGCCGGCGGAGGCTGCGGACGGGCGGCCCGGGAGCCGCACGCAGGACCCGGCCGCGGGGAGGCGGGCGTACGGCGAGGACCGCGGTGGGCATGGCAGAGTCCCGGGACCGGGCGGGGGGTGCTGGGCGGCCCGGGAGCCAGCGGGCTGCGGCGGGGGGGGCGTGCGGAGCCGGGACCCGCGTCCCGAGGGAGGACGCGGCGCGGGGCGGGGACGCAGGGAAGGCCCGGCGTGCAGGCCTCGGAGCCACTCTGGCCGCGCAGACGCTGGCTCGGCCCCAGCGCCCGGCCTCGGGGCGTCTAAGGGCGCCGCGGAGCTCCGCGCGGGCGGGGCGGGCGGGGCCGGGGCCTGCGGCGTCCGGGGGGACCGGGCGGGGACGCGGCGGCCGAGCGCGGCTTTGAACCACAAACACCAACGCCCACCCACCACCGCAGGGGATCCTTCGCGCCAAGAAAAGTTCTGGCGCCAGGAAATTACGAATTGGGGCGGAGCCTTCCGGGGGCGCGGCTTGTGGAGGCGGGACCGGACTAGAGTGGCGCGGCCAGCGTGGGGCGGGGCCAGTGCGCGGGCGCGGCCAACGTGGGGCGGAGCCTGGGGAGGGCGATATAGGAGCCGACGCGGGACACCGCGGCGGGGCGGGGCCGGGACCGGGATGCGGCCTGCGTGGGGCGGGGCCTGGGGAGGGTAATCGGAAAGCGGGGACGGGACTTCAGCTGAGGGGCGTGGCCGGGGCCGGGGTGCGGTCGGCCTGGGGAGGAGCTTGGAGATGGCGAGCGCGGAGCCGGGACGGGACGTCAGCGGAGGGGCGGGGCTAGGGGAGGGCGACCGCGAAGCGGAACCGGGACGTCGCCGGAGGGGTGTGGCCGGGACCAGCGTGGGGCGGGGCCCAGGGAAGGCGAGCGAGGATCCTGGTCGGGACGTCGCCGGAGGGGCGGGGTCGGGGCCAGCGAGGGGCGGGGTCTGGGGAGAGCGATCGCGCAGCTAGGTCACGACGTGGGCGGGGGGGCGGGGCCGCGGGCGGGGGGGGGGGCGGGGGCGCGGCCGGCGTGGGGCGGGGCCGGGGCCGGGTGCGTCGGGAGGTAGGAAGAGGCGGCCGCAGACTTTCCGGTCGGCCCCACGGTCGGTGGCGCGCGCCGGCCGGCTGGCCTCTCGGGTCGGTTGTCGGCTGCTCGGTGTCCGCGGGAGCCGGCCGCCGCTCCCCTGCGTCCGGGAGCTGCTGGGGGGCACTTCCAGGTGAGCCCGGGAGGCGCGCGGCCTCGTGCCCCGCGTGCGCAGACGCGCCCGGTAGGGGTGACAGGTGTGAGCGCGGCCCCCGTGGTCTGGGCCCGCGGGGCGCGGGGGCCCGGCGGGGGCGGACCTGGGGCGCCGCGGGGCGGCGGGGGCGGCGGGGCCGGCGGAGGGCGGCGTCCGACGGCGGGCGGCGGGCTCGGAGCGTTTTGTGTGGAGAAGTGGGGATGCTGCGGTCGGCGTCCGGCCCCGGTGTGCTGGGGACTGGGTAGAAATGCGTGGTTTTGTTTCTCGGTAAGGAAAGGCTGGATTTTCGGCGTCCGAGGGCGTTCGGTGCGGACGCTCATTGTTTCCCATTGTTAGCCTTGGCCGCGGGCTGCCGGCCGTTTCGCAGCGGGGAGCGTTGCGGTGTGGGGCTGGGGTCGCGCCGCGGGACGGAGCGGCGTCCGGGCCCGGGAGCCGGCCGGGAACAAAGGAGAGGCCCGGGCTCGAGGAGAGAAGGGGCAAGTTGGGAAGGCTGCTGTGAACGGAAAGTCCATTGGAGGAAACCGGGAGTTTGAAGTGTGGTGGCTCCTCATTGGCTGCGGTGCGGCCGGCGGCGAGGACGCGCCCCGCCGGAGTTGAGGAGCAGCGTCCACGTGCGGGGTCCGGCCCGAGCGCCCGGGCCCTTCCGCGGGCCGGCCTCCATTTTAGGGAGCTGTCCGGGTTCGCCTGGCCGCCGAGAGCACGGAGAGCGGGATCAGGTGCGGCCTCGGGTTCCAGTAGTTCCGTCTGCGCCCTTCGGAGACGTCAGCGTGAAGATGGAAGTTAGGACGGCCCCGCGCCGAGGCTTGTGCCGGCGGGAGGTGGGCGGTAGGGAGCGCATCTGTGCTCGCTGCACAGCTTCCCGGGGATCGTTGATGAGTGAGGACGGAGATCTTTTTTATTAGGCAGAGTCAGCGAGAGAGGGAGGGGGCGAGGGAGAAGGGAGCCTGACCCGGGGACCCCGGGATCACGCCCGGAGCCGAAGGCAGGCGCTTCACCCACTGAGCCACCCGGGCGCCCCATGGCTTTCCCAAAACTTTTACATTGATTTAATACTAATATTCGAGCTCCGGTCAGTCGAGAATTTGGAAGCTGTTTTTCTGTTAGGCAACAGAACAGTAGCCGCTCCGGAGTCCTTACAAAGAAGGGGGCCCGGTGCTCCATTCCCCGGGGCTGCTGGGAGCGGACTCTGACTCGGGAGCCAGGACTTGACGCCGTGGGTGGTCCCGTAGTCTCGGCATCTAGACTCTCCCTCTGCTTTTCCTTCGTCCCTCTCTGCTTCCGTAGGCGTCAAGGGATAGAACTCGCTGTAGCCCATCCAGCCCGGCCACCTTCTCCATCACATCCTCAGCGTCTAGGTGTATTTGCAGCATGTACCTGGGAGTCCCCACAGCAGACAGGGTGAATCCTCCTGAGTCAGTAAGGGTTGCGTGGCTCCCGTGACAAACGGAGCCCACAGGGTGGCTGGCTGAGCACACCAGACCGCACCATGTGTTTGAGTCTGTTTCCTTGCATCTCTCCTTCGGGAGAAGAGGCGTCCCTGCGAAAGCAGTGCTTACTGCCAGGGAAATTATTCGTAGACCACTTCTCATGGAGGTTGTAAGTTATTTCACATGATCATGGGAATTTTGCCTTTGCATGGGCTTTTTCAGGGGTGTCTTCGGGGGAGAGCATAGGGATTTGATATTCTCTTACTGTTTTCTGAAATGACCGCGGCTTACGTCACATCTGATAAACACTGATTTTCCTGGACGGCTAACAGAAAGAACCGGCAGTAGGAAGTCAACTGTCTCAGGCCCAATTCAAATATCTTTAATCTTTATACTTCAAGATTGGCATCTCCCTTTTTGACTCTCTGCCTCTCTGATATAACTAAATTGGGGTGAGTATAAGGAGCTCTGTGTAGCAATTGTATCTTAATGCTTCTAGCCATTTTCCTTTTACAAAGAAGCTTCCATATGGTCTTTTGTTTGCCAAAAAAATGTACAAACGGATTTCAGTGTTTGTTTGCTAGAGATGAACACTGAACAAAATAGAAATGAAATGTAATATTAAAACCTCAGTTGTTGGGGCATCTGGGTGGCTCAGTGGGTTAAAGCCTCCGGCTCAGGTCATGATTCCAGGGTTCTGGGAACAGCCCCCTTTCCTCTGCCTCTCTGCTCAGCAGGGAGCCTGCTTCCTCCCTTCTCTCTGCCTGCCTCTCTGCCTACTTGTGATCTCTCTCTTTGTGTCAAATAAATAAAATTAAAAACAAACAACCCTCAGGTGTCAAGTGTCACTAGAGGGATGTACCTGTGACTCACTGTTCTAGTGCACAGACCACTTGATAGTTCACGGTCCTGGCAGGCTTGCCTCACCTCAGGACATTTGCACATGCTCTTTCCCTCCCTGCACTGGTCTCCCCAGTCCTCTTCATGAATGACTGCCAGCAGCATCTGTCAGTTTCCACAGTTGTTGCTTTTCTAGCACTACACCTTTTCTTCCCTAACAACAAATATTTTTCAACTCTTTCATATTTATAACTGTGCCTACGGTTTTTCTTAAAATTATTTAAAAGGTTTTATTAATTTATTTGAGACAGAAAAGAGAGAGCACAGATGGGGATAGAGTCAGAGGCAGAGGGAGTAGACTCCCCACAGAGTAGGGAGCCTGACGGCGTTGGGGCTTGGCAGGTAGGGGGGCTCCATTCCAGGACCCCGAGATCTTTTTTTTTTTTTTTTTTGTTATAGAGAGAGAGAGAGCAAGCACAGGCAGACAGAGAGGCAGGCAGAGGCAGATGCGGAGGGAGAAGCAGGCTCCCCGCAGAGCAAGGAGCCCGATGTGGGACTCGATCCCAGGATGCTGGGATCATGACCTGAGCCGAAGGCAGCCGCTTGACCAACTGAGCCACCCAGGCGTCCCAGGACCCCGAGATCTTAAGGCAGACACTTACCGCCTGAGCCACCCAGGCGATCCGACCCTATAATTTAAAGGGGGCGGGAGAACTCTACTATCTGTTTTTGGATTTTTTTTTCCTGTAGAGATCCTTGTAAACTTATTCCCCTATAATTTATCAAAGTTCTGGGTCTTGAGCCCATGTCTGTGTCCCCAACTCCCCTGCCGTTTTGTAGAATGGTTGCTGTCTTAGGCATTAAACCATATTAATCTCATTGTCTCTCTCCATCAGAGCTCTTGGATGACCAGGTGCATTGTCCACGAGCAGACCTATTTTGAAAGGAATCTTTTTTTCTGAGCAGTAGGTCCTTGATGGTGGTTTACCGTATTCAGTAAACCGTGTTGTAGACAGATGCACTGTCATCCAGGCCGTGTTGTTCCATTTGTAGGGCCCAGGCAGAGTAGACTGAGCGCGATTCTGAAGGGCCCTATGATTTTCAGAATGGGACGTGGGCCCTGGCTCCATTAGTCTCTCACAGGGGAGCCGGCCTGTCCTTTGCAGCTTTGAAGCCGGGCATTGACTTGTCTCTGGCTGTGAAAGTCCTGGATGGCGTCGTCTCCCGACAGAAGGCTGTTTGGTCTACACTGGCGGTCTGTTGTTGAGTGTAGCCGCTGTCCTGAGTTCTCTGAGCTGCATCCTCTGGATGACTTGCTGCAGCGTCTCCGTCGGCACCTGTGGCCTCACCTTTTCCTTCGTGTCATGGAGACGGCTGCTTCCCTTGATCCCACCGGCCAGCCTCCACAAGCTTCAGACTTCCCTCTGCAGCTTCCCCGCCTCCCTCCGCCTTCCCAGAACTGAGAATTCAGGCCTTGTTCTGGATCAGGCTTTGGCTTAGGGGAGTGTGTTCCGTCCAGACCACTCAGACTTTATCTATGTCAGCAATAAGTTTGTTTCACTTGACTTTCTTATTCTTGTGTTCACTGGACTAGTGCCTTTAATCACCTTCAGAAACTTATTTGTATTCACAGCATGACTAACTGTTGGGCACAGGAGGCCTTTCCCACTACATTTAATCATTTCTAGCTTTTGATGTAGTGAGAGATGTGGGACTCTTCACTTGAATACTTAAGAGGCCAGTGTAGGGTTATTGATCAGCTTAAGATCAATATTGCTGTGTCTCGTAGAGTAGAGGCCCAAGGAGAGGGAGAGAGATGGGGGGACAGCCAAGTGGAGCAGTCAGAACATACACAACAGTGATTTTTTTTTTAAAGATTTTATTTATTCATTTGACAGTGAGCATAAGCAGGGTGAGTGGCAGGCAGAGGGAGAGGGAGAAGCAGGCTCCTGGCTGAGCAGGAAGCCCGACGCGGGGCTCATTCCCAGGACCCTGAGATCATGACCTGAGCTGAAGGCAGACTCTTCATCAACGGAGCCCCCCAGGCTCCCCACAATATTAAGTTAGCCATCTGATACAGGCACAGCTCATGGCAGCCCAAAACAATTGCCATAGTATCATCAAAGACCACAATAACAAATATAATAGTGAAAATATTTGAAACATTGTGAGGATTACCAAATTGTGACACAGAGATAACAAAGTGAGTATATGCTGTTGGGAAAATGGTGCCAGTCAACATTGCGTTGCTACACTTTTAAAAAACTATCTGCAAAGTGCACCAAAGCGAGGTGTGCCTGTAGTTTAAGACCTGGGGGGGAGACGTATCCTTCTGGGTCCCGGGGAGTTGCCCTCAGCACCCGCTCCTGGTCATCTCCATGCTGGCAAACGAAGGCTTTGTGCAGACTTTTCCCTTCCATTAGCCCCTGGGAAGAGAGACCATCCAGCACCCATTTCAAGTCAGGTTTTGTTGAAATCCTAGTGACTGTAATAGTTGACATGCTTCAAAGTATTACAGGTTCCAAGAATAATTTATATTTTCAGTGTTGATTTTCCCATAAATAGGATGTGTTTCAAATATTTTTTAATAATACGAAAAAGTTGGTAAGCTTTAGGACCTACCTTAATATATAAAAGAATAAATTACTTCTGAAGAAGATTATCAGGCAGTGTATTTTCATTTTAGGCACAGGCATTTGATTCCAGAAAGAATGATTTGTCTTGTTTTCTTTTCAGTGAATTTATATCAAATATAAAAGCGAATCAATACTAACTCTCAAAAGTGAGTGTTCTTTTTATAGCAAGCATTTAAGGTAATGAAGTGCTTAGTCTCCAGGGTTCTCTCCTGTGCGCCGTCTTGCCCAAGTCACGCTGCAGTGTTCTTGCGGCAGTGATGACCTCTCCGGCAGAGAGACATGTGCGGGAGGGGACTCGGAACAAGGCTTGTGCCAGACAGTAGTTCTGCTAGAGAATAAGAAGGAAAGATTGTCAGACTGTATGCTGTTTAAAGGCTAATTTAGGAAAGATTATTTAAAGAAATTAAGAAAAAAAAAACTGTGTACATAATCCTAAAGGATGTTATATCCTTTACGAAAACTCTTGTGTAAAATACAGATATTTTAGTTAATTTCTTTGAGCAGGGGCGCCTGGGTAGCTCAGTTGGTTAAGCATCTGCCTTTGGCTCAGGTCATGATCCTAGGGTCCTGGGATCGAGTCCCGTGTTAGGTTCCTTGCTCATTGGGGAACCTGCTTCTCCCTCCGCTTGTGCTCTCCCCTAACCCCCCAAAATGAATAAATAAAATCTTTAAAAAAATTTGAGCAAAGTCTTAGGAATATTCATGGAGGTATGAATAATTTGAGAGACTTGTTTTTTCATGGAACAGAAGTTGTATAAAATTGCTGAGACAAGCAAAACCTTTTGTGCCCCAGGAGCTGGGAGCAGACCGCAGTCAGGGGAGCTGGGTGGATGAGCTGGGGCAGCAGGCAGGAGGATTTCAGGGCCAGTGAGGAAGCATGAAAGAAATTAAAGCTGGAGAGTGTTAATAAATTTGTGCTTGTAAATGATAGCAGCCCACCTGGCGGCCTCTGGGATGGGAGAGCTTGCTGGAGGTTGAGCTCTATAAACTCTTAACCAGTCAGTTTTGGAGACTGTCCAGGTTGGTGAAAGCTTCCACCTGCTGGAGGGTAATGCACCCCCACCTCCACGGGGACAGGGATAATGCACTGGGGACCCTCTGGGACCTCCCCCATGTACCTCTTCATCTGACGACTCATTTTTGTCCTTTATAACAGATCAGTAAGCCTAAGTGAAGTTTTTCCTAGATTCTAGAGCCATTCTAGAAAAGTACCAAACCTCATTTGGGGGGCTGTGGGAACTCCTGAGCCTGCGGTACGTGTGAGTAGGCCAGCGCTACATTTGTGGCTGGCATCTGGAGTAGAGGGAGGCTTTGTGGGATCTGATGTTGACTGCAGGAAGAGAGTGTCAGGACACACCCAGTCGCTGTGAGAGAATTAGTTACTGGTGTGGAAGAAAGACTATGTATTTGAATGTTTGGATTTTGAGAAATAAGACTGTTGCCTGTTACCGGGTGTTGGTCCTGAACCAGGTGGAAGAAATGGCTGGATCAGGAAGGTGAGGCAGAACTAACCAAGTGGGAGTCTTGATCTCCGAAATTTCGGAGCACAAGCCAGGTAACCAGGCACTGGGACAGGGCTTGCGCACGCAGTTGGAACAGAACTGCGTTATTTGTCGTGGGCGCGTGTGGGAGGGAGTGCACGGGGATTGAAGCGGGCAGTAGAGATGATGGAACTAAGGGCTGGGAGGCCACAGGGGCCCGCAGGTAGGAGGAGTGACTGAGCAGCTGCTGAAAGGAGGGCCGGCAGGGATTGCTGGAGGGGTCTCTGGTTCAGGATCTGACACGGCGTTCCTGCCCAGACCTCGGGGTGGCTTGTATCCCTGGAGAGGACTGTTGGGAAACAGACCAAATTCAAGTGCTAGCTGGGTCAGTCTTCCGCTGTCTAAATTTGTCCCACTACTAAAGCTTTCCGAAACCGCAGACAACGTTCGTGTCATTTGTTATAGAAGTTCATGTTTTAGTCATTCCGGGCCGCGGGTAACAAGACCTCAGACCGGGTGGCTTAGACAGCACACATTTATTTTCACTGTTCTGGAGCCTGGAAACTTCCAAGACCAAGGTGTCAGCAGATTTGGGACTTGGTGACGGCCTAGTTCTGGGCTTGGAGAAGCCTGGCGCTCACTGAGTCCCAGCGTGGCAGAGAGCTCTGGTGTGTTCCTCTCATAATGTCACTGGTTCCTTCCTGGGGGGCCTGCTGTCATGACTACCTCTAAACCTCCTCCAGGCACCGCCAGGTTGGGAAGTTAGGTTCTGAGGAGTGGATTTGGGGGGAGGGCATTCAGTCTGTTGCGGTGAATAGACCGTAGCCAGCAGTCTTTGTAAGGGTTAATGAGTGTATGTAAATTTCTAAGCAGAGAGTCATACTTATTAAACTTTTATTTTGTCTTCTTTATTTTTTGGAGTCTAGGTATAAGGAGGTGAGTTAAGTCTACTTTTGTTTGTGATTGTGATATAATACCATTTTTCCATGAAATACAATTAAGTACTAACAAAATTTTGGTAAGAATTTAGTTTGCCAAAACTTGTTTGTTTATTTTTAAAAACAATTTATTTATTTGAGAGAGAGAAAGCACAAGCGGGGGGAGAGGTAGAGGCAGAAGCAGACTCCCTACTGAGCAGGGAGCCCGATTCGGGATTCGATCCCAGGACCCTGGGACCATGACCTGAGCAGAAGGCAGATGCTTAACCGACAGAGCCACCTAGGCGCCCCATGAAGTTTACAATATTTTTATGTTTTTTATTTCTTTAAGATACTTTTTTTTTAAAGATTTTATTTATTCATGTGAGATAGAGACACACACACACATACAGAGGCAGAGGGAGAAGCAGGCTCTCCAAGGAGCAGGGAACCTGATATGGGGCTCGATCCCAGGACCTTGGCGATCATGACCTGAGCTGAAAAAGGCAGATGCTTAACCCACTGAGCGACCCAGGTGCCCCAATTTTTTTTTTTTTTTTTTTACAGAGAGAGAGATTACAAGTAGACAGAGAGGCAGGCAGAGGCGGGGGGAGAGGGGAGGCAGGCTCCCTGCCGAGCAGAGAGCCTGATGCAGGGCTCGATCCCAGGACCCTGAGATCATGACCTGAGCCAAAGACAGAGGCTTAACCCACTGAGCCACCCAGGCGCCCCAAGTTTACAGTATTTTTAAATATAAGATTTGTGAAATGCTGAAGTATTGTTTGTGCTGTTGATTAACGTAGGACAGTATTCCAGGTACAACTTCACTAAAATGTTAGATTGAATAAATAAATTTCCTCATAAGATGCCTGCATTCTATTTTCTAAGTCAGGGACTTTTAGGTTTGGGGGTCAGGAAAGGAATTAAATAACCCTATGAAAAACTTGCTGGTTAATTTATAAGCTCACTAATTTTCATTTCCTTGTCTGCGGGGTGCCTGGGTGGTGCAGTTGGTTTCAGGCTAGATCCTGATCTCAGAGTCCTGGGATCAAGCCCCAGGTCGGGTTCCATGTTCAGCCTGGCGTTTCCCTCTGCCCCTCCTGGTCCTGCTGTCTTTCTCTCTAAAATAAAATCTTTAAAACCTCAAAAAACAAAAAAACAACTTACTGGTTAACTTATAAACTGAGTGATTTTCATTCCCTTGTCTGAAAATAGAAAAGAATATTCCTATTTTACTTACTAGCAATGGTAGCCAAAGTCGCCTCACGTTTGCTCCAGGCAGATGTGAGAGGCCCCCCACTTCTCTGAGGGCCCATGGCATGCTCTTGGGGGAGTTGGGTTGCATGCAGGGGTCTCCGGGATTCACGATCAGTGTATCTGGAATGGCGGGTAGGACTGGAGTCTCTTGGCTTCTCTTCCTTGCTCAGCTTTTCCTGCATATTGCTTGTACTCTCTGTGACTGGAGCTCCAGAGGAGGCGAGGGGGTGGCGGAATTCTTGAGAATGCAACTGCAGGTGAGTAGAGATGGGATCTTTCTCTGGAAGAAAACTCTGCTGCCCATGGATGGGAAGGCTTCTCTTGGCCTGAGTCTTCTCAGTGCATCAGGCTGTTTGGGGAGCTCGGCTCTATTTAACTGTTCTCAGGACCCAGGGATACTTGCGTTTGGTCAGGGATTGATCAGGAAGTCCTCTGCTTCCCAACATTCACACGAATATATCTCACTCTCCGTTCCCCGTGTCCTTGCAGAAAACAGATTGGCAGGATTTTCTTTTTTATCCATTGTGCGGTCTTAGTTGGGAAATGGCATACTCTTTAGTCCTCGTAATGTGGTGAGGGGTCACCGTTGGCCCCGGAGGGGACAGATGTTCCAGTTGTGCAGTTTTCCAGAGAACGCAAGAAACCTCTGTGTAAGAGAAGAAAGAGGAAATCATTGTTTCCTCTCAATTGTAAACTTACAGAGTTTAACATATACTCAAAGTTTGGAAGCTTCCAGAGACGACTAAAATCCTCTCTACTACCCTTGTCTCTTTCACTCACTTTCCCTCTTTGTGATTAAACTTTGTTAAAATTGGAAATCTGAAAACAGTGCGTGGGGAGTGTTTTTTAAAAATTAGCTGTGCATTTGGCGGAATGTACGTAGAAATTAGAGTAAAATTTTAAAATCCTGAGCGGTTTTTGAAGGGCCAAGAGAGGCCAGAACTGATGGAGAGGATTCTGTTGCGTTTGAACAGAAAAACAGGATTAACACACAGAGAACTGACCCGAGGACAGCTGCTGTTGAGGATGGAGAGCTCGCTGCCAGCGGGGCCACTGTGGGGCCACCTTCCAGAAGAACAGCCCCAGGAGCCCCTCACGATACTGTCTGCTCTGATCTCTTCTGAAGATCAGGTGAGTTTGCATGCCCATGGTGGGCCTGTTTGTAGGGAATGGACTGATGGGTTGTGTGGCCCTTGTTGGCGGGGAGACACGCGTTTCCACATTAGCTCAGTAGAAATTGCAGCCCCAGCCTGTATACATTTGTTTTTCTAGCAATCTCTATGAACCCGGGGCTCGAACACCTGACCCCAGGATCAAGAGTCACATGCGCTTCCAACTGAGCCAGCCAGGCGCCTCACAGTGCTGTTTAATGTAGGTTATAACTGCCACCAGCTGGTCAGAATCACCAGTTTATTGGGAAATCACCAGGTGATCTCACATCGAGATTCTGTGATCATGAAGTTCTGTGCTTACTGTATGTGTCTGTTTCTTAGTGTGTCAGGAAGGCATAGGCAGATTAGCACGGGAGCACGTGGGATTTGAGCCACACATGGAGTTTGACCTCCTATCCACACTGCTCCCCCTTTGCCATCAGTATCCTGTCGACAGTTCTCTCCTGTGGATTACTGAGCACAGGCCTGTTGAAACACACTGTCTGTGATGTTCTAGGAATCCGTGACTTTCAAAGATGTAGCCATAGACTTAACCCAGGAGGAGTGGACCCTGATGGACAGGTCGCAGAGGAAGCTCTACATTGATGTGATGCTGGAGAATATCACTCATCTGGTGTCCGTGGGTGAGTCTGCTGCCGTCTGTCCGTTTGCGTGTTCATCTATTGGTGACAAACCCTGTAGGCAGGGCCGCTTCCACAGACTCCAGCGGCTCTCTGCCCTAACTCGTGTTCCTTTGTGGCCCTTCTGTTCTGACGTGATGAAATGTGTACATTATTTTCATCAGGTCTGTTCCATAATAATTTGAATATAGTCTTCTTAGCTCAAATTGTGTATCTTTCTACTGCACTTTCTCCAAGACCCAGAACAATGCTTCAAACACAGTGCATAGTTTTTGGATGAATAAATCAATATTTTACATATTTTCTGCTCTGGGCACTATGATGAAGTTTGAGCACAGTTGAAAACCAAACATCTTGTACCACTTTCCGCACAAAACGCCACGGCACAGTCTAGTGGAGCGCATGGTCATCGTCTTCTTTTGGAAATAATGGTAGCCGCCCTGTGAGAACATTCATTTCATTCCTTCTGGATGCACAGGCAGAGCCTTCTGCGCCCCTTTGAGCTGGGGTCTTGACTGCAAGCAGAGGTCTTGACTGACCGGGGTGCAGGGTCAGGCTGAGAACCGTTGTCGATGTTTCTGGTGTTGAGGGCGCTATGCTCTGGGCTGTTGTGTGGGGCGCACACGGTCCTTCCTCCGTAAATTCACATACCATTCTCCCATTGATCTAGGCTGTCAGTTCTTCCAAGCAGATGTGATTTCCCAGTGGGAGCAAGGAGGGGAACTGTGGAGGGAAGACAGAGGACTCGCCCAAGGCTGGAATCCAGGTGAGCTGGGGACATGGGCTCTGGGAGAAGTCTAGCGAGTGAGTGAGCAGGATCTCACTGATGTCCTGCACGTTTGCTTGAGCGAATGAGAACTTCAGAAGACCGAGTGGGCAGGGAGCCAGCTGCAGACCTCAGGCCCTGTCATTACTGCTCTGTACTTGAATTTGACCTCAGAGAAGGAATGTTCCTGTCCTCACAGGAGGTGAAATTTCACCTTGTGGTCTTTGTCATGACTTTCTCTCTTTCTCTCTCTCCTTTTTTTGGGTAATTTCCACTCATGTTTTCTGCAGTAGCCCATTGTTATTTATTTTTCTTTACTGAGATTTTTTTTTTTAACTTAGTTTGTGTGTGTGTGTTCCAAGATTCATTGTTTACGCACCACCCCCAGTGCTCCGCAGTCCGTGCCCTCTGTAACACCAAGCACCACTGGGGCTCCCCCAGCCCCCGGCCCCCTCCCCTCCAGAACCCTCAGTTTGCCTCTCAGAGTCCACAGTCTCTCATGGTTCGTCTCCCTAAGATTTCCCTCAACTCACTTCTCTCCATCTCGCAATGTCCTCCGTGTTTTAAGTTTTTTCCTAGTTGATATTATTCTAAAGTGTGTGTTTATTCACCAGTATCGTCCTCAGTTTCAGTTATGTGGTCATGCAGTGGTCAGCTTGAAACACACATGGGTCTTGTGTGTTTTCAACACTTTAATTCTCCTCTATTCAAGATATTTTTTAGGTTTATCTTTTCCTATCCTCAATTATTTCAGGCTTAGAAAACAGCTATAAAAAGGAAGAAACAATATCTATGCAAGATATCTTCAAGGAGGACCCATCTGACTACAGCATAATAGTAAGTCTCCTGAGGACAGACCGTGCCTGTCCCTGTTGCGGGCCTGGGAGTCAGATAAGTTAATCACATATTGTCAGGGAATGTGGTAAAAAATTTAGTTTGGGGAAGAAATTAGCCTGGATTTAGACAGTAACGGCTCTCACAAAAGGATAGTTTTATAGACATGGTTTATTTGCATGAAACACGATGTCTTCAAAAACACTCAGCCCTCCAGTGAAGATGCTACCAGGTGTTTTATAACAAAAGATTCAGGGCAGTCGAGCTCTCCGCTTCAAAGGGGAAAAAACACTGCATTGATTCTGTAAAAATCTAATAGGAACCGAAAGAAGAAAAGGGAGATCTGCACACAGATGAGGGCAGGAGTAAGCAGTAAAGGAGAACAAGGCAGAGTCACATTGACTCAGGGACTTAGAACATCCAGCCTCGGTGGCTGGTGAAGCTCCGTGGAGACAGCCCGGCTACAGTCCCGATGGAGAAACCTGGGCAGAGCGTCCTCCCCTCACGAGGGACGTCCCACTGAGCATCCCCACAAGGACCATAGTTCTAGGGCAGATGACGGGGTCTGGAGTTAAACATTTGTCTGCCTCTGCGCAGTTTGGAGTGAGCTGCATTTCGTGTTACCACGAGTTTGCATCTTCCAGGAGCCCGGGCTGTGTGTGTTTGCCTCCGTCCCGGAGTCCATTTCAGGGGCCCGGCCCAGCCTGGAGCAGGAGGGGATGAGAGGCAAGACCTCCAGCTCTTGGCATCCAGACCAGAAGGACCCATTCTGACCTGGAGGCCAGCTGAGGTCCACTAACCTGGCTCCCGAGGTCACTCATGCTGCATGAGTCTTTCGTACAACATTGTTGAGCCTGCCTACGTTCGTGCAGGTCGGGGTGGAAGGTTATGGGGGACAAACCCCAGAAACCTCCATCCACACAGTACATTCGGTCTTTGAGTTGTGCATAATATGACACTGTATGTACCTGCAAGGCACCTTTGATATATCCACAAGTCCGACAACATAAATAGTACAGTAGATGTAACTATGAATACAGCCTCCGTTAGGAACTCTCCTCAACAGAGTAACCAGTCCAACAACTAGGGGAAGTCTTGATTGGATTAATTAACAGTTGGTAATGGAAACTTAGCATTGTCGCAAGCATAGATTCTCATTTAAAACTGGCATCATTGGATGTTTGCTTTTTCAATTTTACATATGTATACTCACCGTCATTGGACATGGTGATGGCTGTTAGTCCTATAGTGAAATTAGAGTTCTCTTGACAAGTTTGGTCAGCGAGGGGAAGAAGATGTCTGACATGTTTTTGGGAGTAACTATCGCGTCTGTCATGTCGCCAGCAGGCGAGTCCTGTGTGGAAAAAACAGTGGGCCCAGCAGGGCAATGTTCATGGTTGTTCTGGTTTGGTGGACGTAGCCTCAGCTGGAGCCCAGGTGACAGGACAGCATGGAACCCAAACATGATAAGAGTGTTTTATCATCAGAGCCCAGGGGTGTTACTGTAGTGTCCCCTCCTTGAGCAGTAACTTCAGCAGAAGGGAGAGTATTGGCAGGTGGCTTTGCAAGGTAATGTAACATCTGAGTATTCTAGCATATTAATATTGGCTAGAAGAGTTTTGTCATATGGCCTATTTGTACATTAGGGGTCTTCATCTGCCCTAATGGAGTCTCATTTTGACTAGTAGGTCTATTGAGGATTTTTAAAGCCTCCATTAGGTATAACTTCCATTTTGATAAAGAGCCACACTTAATTTTTTTTAAGAAAGATTTTATTTATTTATTTGTTAGAGAGAGAGAGCACAAGTAGGCAGGCAGGCAGAGACATAGAAGCGGGCTCCCCGCTGAGCAAGGAGCCTGAAGTGGGACTCGATCCCAGCACCCTGGGAGCATGATGTGAGTCGAAGGCAGTGGCTTAACCAACTGAGCCACCCAGGCGTCCCCACCGTTAATTTTTTAAATTGTTGTTTAAATAATCTGTTTATATGTGTCATCAGTTCAACTGCCTGCGGGTAGAAGGGTAATTATGATAAATCCATTCGATATCCTAGGAGGGGACAAAAGCTTTTATTAACTTGTCAAGTGGGAGCTGTTATCATTGTGGATTTGAATAGGTATATTATAATGGAATAGTCTCTAAGGTTTTGATAGTTTTTTTTTTTTTTAATAGAGATTTTATTATGTGACACAGAGAGACACAGCAAGAGAGAGAACACAAGCCAGGGGAGTGGGAGAGGGAGAAGCAGGCTTCCTGCTGAGCAGGGAGCCCAATGTGTGGCTCGATCCCAGGACCCTGGGGTCATGACCTGAGCTGCAGGCAGCTGCTTAACTACTGAGCCACCCAGGTGCCCCTGATAGTTTTCTTCCGGGTGGTGTGAGCAAATGGGCCGACTGTTAAATACCCAGCATAGAACCCAGTGTGTAACCACTGCACCACAAATGCATTGACAGCCTTGGAAGCAAGGTAATGGCCCCACGGAATCCATTTGCCAAATTTGGGCAGGGAGTCTTTGCTGCTTTATTGGCCCTTTGTACTGTTGTGGAATTTCTTGCTTTTGCCAAATCTGACAAGTTGGATATTTTGATACGGTTTCTTTTACGGCATCCCGAGTGGTGGGCATCCCACAGTGCTGTGCCCACCTGTGAGTGAGTGGTCTGCCTTCCCAAGTGTCCACTTTTCTCGTGCGCCTCTTGGGTTAGTCTGGTGTCTGTCACAGGCTTAACTACGGCTGCCACGGTTGGGCTCGTGAGGTAGCTGCTTTGCTGAAGGTCTGCTCTGTGGAGGCAAGCATGCTGTGAGCATCGACTCACAAACAGTGATTTTAGTGTTCGGGCACATTGCCACATGTCTTTCCGTAGGCGTCTTCAGTAAACGCTAGGTAGTAACCTGGTGTGAACCTGTCATACCAGAATTCTTTGGATGGAAAATTTATTGATCAGTTAAGCTCAAAAGAGTCAAATATCCTTAACTTCTCTGCAGTGAGAAGTCAAAAGTGCAAGCCTGTTCCAGTAATCAGTGCTTTAGCGCTTGATCCTGTTTGGAAGAGACCTAGACGTGCAACAGATTTAATCCCAATTTACCATCCACGCGAAACCTCAAAGGTCCAGGTTACCAGAGACCTTGAAAGCTGTCTTAGCATTACCCAGGAAGACTTTGTGACGCTAAGTGAGCCGTTAATTTAGGTCCTCCTGTTGGTGACAAATTGCAGCTGAGATAGCGTGGGCTTATTTGACCTCTATTTAACCTTTAGGGATTGCACGTGATCTCTAGAATACTTACACGGCATTTACCCAAACAACATAACCTAAGACTGAACGTCATTTGTTTGACATTGCTTTCCAGGTAACTTAACACACTGAGTAAAACGGCCTTGGTCAAAAAGACTTCATCTGTAGTTGAAATCTTGGGAAGTTTGTTAAAACCCTAGAAAGTTTTAAAGCACGTGCCTAAATTGGATTATAGGCACTAAATTGGATTTTGTCTTTAGGACCTGATAAAGACAAAATATAGAAACTGGTTTTTCCGGGGAGGCAGAAAAAAGCCAACTATTTACATCTTCTTAGCAAGTACGAACCAATAATTAGAGAAACTTTGTCTTTTGAACGAGAGAAAAGCAGAATTTTAATCTTCACCATGTACTTTCAAAATCCACTCATTTACTTATTGTCCTTACCATACTTAATATTCCAAAGATCTCCCTGCAGAAAAACGAGTTTACTTTGCATTCCTATTTCGTCCCAAGCCATTTTTCTCCAAAGAGCCAGTCCCATCCAGGACAAAATTACCTTCTTTTACCTTCAGCAAAACCTACATTCCCGTTCCTTGCATCTTTTGTACGTATCTCCCACTTCTCTGGATACAGAGTTGTTTCCCTCATTCCTGTCTGTCTTCGGGTACAATCTCTGAAACTGCCGCGGTCTGTTGCAGTGTGTTCAGAATCCACCTCTTTTAAGACGTTATTTAGTGCGGCATCTTGTACTTGGAACATCTCCTTGGGAGGAATTCTTTTCTCAGAGTCCTTAGAGTATCTCTTCTCATGCTTGCTGGGTGATGCCCCTGCTGCTTAAGGTGGCCCCGTCTGAGAGCCTGATTCTCACCATGACTGCAGTCCGTACCCCTCTCATCATCATCCCAGATGTTGCCATCCCAGGGGTCAGGGCCCCACTCACACCCAGCAGAAGCCATAGCTACATGCACTTTCTCAGTGTCCCTCTTCTCGCTTTTATTTCTACCTGCCACATGAAGATGGGTGTGGATTGGTTTTTCTGCCACACGATGATGGGTGTGGATTGGTAAGAAGGAACGGAAGTCTAATGTTGACACACAGACATTCTAGATTGTAAATTTGCTCCGTTTCTAAATAGTTTCTACCCCTGGTACTTACCACGATGTGATCCTTTGTATATATGCTGTTAGCAGATGCCATCCCCAGCGAGCTAGGAACGATACATCATCTGTCCCCACTTACAGTTCCTGAAGTATTTGTGGTGGCCGTTCAACTGACTTTAATTACCGTCCGTTGCTCACAAAGACAGACCTGCTCAGACCATTCTTTTGCCAGTGAGCAAAACTGAGGGTCCTCCAACTCAGGAATATCTACATCAGTGTGGAGGTTTCCTTAGAAAGGGTATGTCATGAGTCCTGCTGACTACACCAGTTATGTTCCACATAAAAGATTCAGGGCAGCTGAGCTCTCCGCTTCAAAGGGGAAAAAACACTGCGTTGATTCTGTAAAAATCTAATAGGAACCGAAAGAAGAAAAGGGAGATTCACACACAGGTGAGGGCAGGAGTAAGCAGTTAAAGGAGAACAAGGCGGAGTCACATTGACTCGGGGACTTAGAACATCCAGCCTCGGTGGCTGGTGAAGCCCCGTGGAGACAGCCCGGCTGCAGTCCCGATGGAGAAACCTGGGCAGAGCGTCCTCCCCTCACGAGGGACTTCCCATTGAGCATCCCCACAAGGACCATAGTTCTAGGGCAGATGACGGGGTCTGGAGTTAAACATTTGTCTGCCTCCGCGCAGTTTGGAGTGCGCTGCATTTCGTGTTACCACGAGTTTGCATCTTCCAGGAGCCCGGGCTGTGTGTGTTTGCCTCCGTCCCGGAGTCCATTTCAGGGGCCCGGCCCAGCCTGGAGCAGGAGGGGATGAGAGGCAAGACCTCCAGCTCTTGGCATCCAGACCAGAAGGGCCCATTCTGACCTGGAGGCCAGCTGAGGTCCACTAACCTGGCTCCCGAGGTCATTCATGCTGCACGAGTCTCTCATACAACATTGTTGAGCCTGCCTACGTTCGTGCAGGTCGGGGTGGAAGGTTATGGGGGACAAACCCCAGAAACCTCCATCCACACAGTACACAACAGTAAAAATGTTTATACATGCAGGAGTTGAATACCCCCATGTGCATGTAAGTAGCCTGGGGAAGATTTTAATTGGAGATTATCACTGAATGGCCAGCCTTGAATTTATATAGAACTGAATTCCTATTCAGAGAACTGAATGGATAAATATATCTGAGAAATCCTATAACAGTCTCATCTCTTTCCCAACAGCCAAAATATCACTCAGGAGAAAACCCCTTTGAACATATTGGGTATGATGAAGTTTTCGGTCAGACCTACACATTGACTCAACATGTCTTAACTCACACTGGACAGAGACCCTATAAGTGGAGTGAATGTGGAAAACATTTCAGTCATAGAAGCGACCTTTATAGACACCAGAAAACTTTCATGGAAGCAAAACCTTATAAATGTAATCAATGTGATAAATGCTTCCATAATAGAAGGAAGCTTTGCATACACCAGAGAATTCACACGGGAGAGAAACCCTATAAATGTGATGAGTGTGGGAAAAACTTCAGTCGAAACTCACATCTTCGTTCCCATAAGATAACTCACACAGGAGAGAATCCATTTGTCTGTAATCAGTGTGGGAGTCACTTCAGGTATTTTTCATCTTTAACTAGACATAAGCATATTCATTCGGGACAGAAGCCTTATGAATGTCATCTGTGTGGGAAAGCCTTTGTTCAAAGTTCTTATCTTAAACAACACGAGAGAACTCACACTGGAGAGAAACCATATAAATGTCTTCTATGTGGAAAAGCCTTTGTTACAAGCTCTAATCTTAGAGAACATGAGAGAACTCACACTGGAGAGAAACCATATAAATGTCATCTCTGTGGAAAAGCCTTTGTTCAAAGCTCTTGTTTTAGACAACATGAGAGAACTCACACTGGAGAGAAACCGTATAAATGTCATCTTTGTGGAAAAGCCTTTATTACAAGCTCTTGTCTTAAAAAACATGAGAGAACCCACACTGGAGAGAAACCATATAAATGTCTTCTTTGTGGAAAAGCTTTTGTTACAAGCTCTAATCTTAGAGAACATGAGAGAACTCACACTGGAGAGAAACCATATAAATGTCCTCTATGTGAAAAAGCCTTTGTTACAAGCTCTAATCTTAGAGAACACGAGAGAACTCATACTGGAGAGAAACCTTATAAATGTCATCTATGTGGAAAAGCCTTTGTTACGAGTTCTTGTCTTCGGGAACACGAGAGAACTCACACTGGAGAGAAACCATATAAGTGTCCTCTTTGTGGGAAAGGCTTTGTTACAAGCTCTTGTCTTAGAAAACATGAGAGAACCCACACTGGAGAGAAACCATATAAATGTCCTCTATGTGGAAAAGCCTTTGTTACAAGCTCTAATCTTAGAGAACATGAGAGAACTCATAGTGGAGAGAGCCCATATAAATGCCCTTTATGTGGAAAAGCCTTTGTTGAAAGCTCTAAAGAACTTGAGAGAACTCATACTGGAGAGAGCCCATATAAATGTCCTCTATGTGGAAAAGCCTTTGTTACAAGCTCTTGCCTTTGAAGACAAGAGAGAACTAACTCGAAATGTACTGAAAAATATGGAAGAGCCTTCAGCCACAGCTCTAATCTAAGACAAATCCGAGAACTCATAAGTGGGGGAAATTTATGGCCATATTCATTATGGAAATGCCTTCATTTTAAATATATTCTTACACAATATGAGTGAACTCCATTTGGAGGAACTCTGTATTTAACATCAAGGAGGAAGAGACATTAGCTGATCTGTGGTTGTAGGGTGCACAAGAAAATTCAGTATGAATGATAATCTGATCTCCCTAGAATGGGAAATTACACAGGAAAATCTTTACAGAAGGAGGTTGCTCAAGGAGAATAACAGAAAAATCGATGCTGGGGAGCTTACTCATTGTAATATGCATGGAAAAAAACCCTTTACTAGTAGAAAAACTATTGTAGGCATGTGAAGTTTCACACTCTGTAGAATAGTGAATGAATGGAAGTCTTAAGTGATTTTTAATTCCTTAGTCAACATGCAATTTCTCACACTGTATATATGCCATTGCTAAAATCCAATGAAAGTTTAGAGTTTGCATCAGAAACCCCTGACTAGGAAAAACATCTATCAAGAATGTCTGACCACACAGTTTAGACATTAATTTATATTTTTTGCTTAATAGCCTATTATAAAAATGTAAGAAACATATGTAGGATTGCGACATCATCTGGCAATTCTAAATGCAGAATTTTATGACAAGAAGCAATGATTTTTTTTTTTTTCTTTAGTATGTAGAACTGCATATGAAGTGAAGTTGTTGCTAAAAAATACATTATGTTGGTCAGGCCTATCTTTTCACAGCAATAATTACTGGGTTCAGCTAGAAAGTAACTAAATATTAAGCAAAACACAACACAAGATGATGTATCATTACTACATATTGTTAACCATGTATGTAGATCATAATGATGAATTAAAGAGTGATAGTTTGTGACTGAATTCTGCATCTCTTTTCATTTTATAGTGGCGTTATTGAGACAGTGGAGGGTGTAGCCGGACAATAGTGGGATCAGTTCAGCAGCAGGATATGACCTCTATTTGTGCATCCAACATAGGAACATCTACTTACTTATAGGGACTCCTGGGCACTCAGTCTTCCAAGCATCTTATTTTGGTTCAGGTCATGATCCCAGGGTCCTGGGATTGAGTCCTGCACCAGGCTCCCTGGTCAGTGGAGAGTCTTTCTCTGCCCCTCACCGTTGTTTGAGCTCTGTCTCGCTTTCTTTGACTCAATCTTTTGAAGGTGACCACTTTCATATATAAAACCTAAGCCCATGTGAAGGGAGAAACAGTAGTACAGTGATAGAAGGGCGACTTTAAAACATTTTTATCAGTGGATAAGTCATTCAGACAAAATGTGTACAAAAACATGAGCCTTCAGTGACACATCGGCTCAGAAGGATCCTGAGCACGCCACACTATCCATGAGCAGCAGCATGCCTCCCCGTCTCAGGTGCACACATAAATTCTGCAGGGTTGACCAGATATTAGTACCAGTGGACAATGCTTTTCTCTTTTGCCCAAGTCCTGTAGTTGCCCTTCTATTTCTCATAAAAACCCTTTGCTTTCACCCCATAACATGGGACGCTTCTGGTTACTCTGGGATCTGTGCTTCCCAAACCACAATTCCTTAGCCCCCAGTAAACATTTGTCTGTCTCTTGGGGCAGCTCTTGTTTTCTGGTTAGCAGATGTTTGCCTTCCTTTCAGTCACAGGTACTACAAAGTGAGATCTAGGAGTGCTGACTTTGGTAGAAAGTCACCAGTTCTCAGGATCCCTTTGGCAGCACTCGCCCCCCCAATCCCAAATGAGTGTGCTCCCTCTGTGAGTGCCTCAGAAGGCCCCATCATAGAGCACCAAACCTTTGAAGGGAGAGAATTCCCCTTCATCCCTTCTAGATTCTTGGCTCGGATACCCCACCCAAGATGAGGTCAAGGGCTCAGAGGGATGGGACCCCTAGACAGGAACTGAGGAAGAACATTGGGCAGAGGGGACTGTGTGGTGAAGGACAGCACCTAGGGACACAGCACTGACCTCGCTGGTGGGTGGGGGGGTATGGTAGGAAGGGACTGTGCTGGAGGGAGCAGGTGCTCATGTTGAGTGGAGGGATAGGGTTGGACTAGGAGAAGCTGAGGTTGGTTCCCAGTAAAACCAGTTCAGAGGACATGAGGGCAAGAGGAGAGGAGCCAAGGCAGGATGAGGGAAGGAATCAACCAGGGCAAAGTAACCAGATGGGCCCCCTTGAGTCCCTGGCCTGTGGAGGAGAATGGGGCTTGTGGTGACGTGAGCAGGGGAAAATGAAGCCCTCAGACGAGTGTAGGGGAGAGGCTGCTCTTTTTTCTTTTAAGATTTTATTTATTCATTTCACAGAGAGCTAGAAAGAGCACAAGTAGGCAGAGAAAGGGGGAAGCAGGCTTCCGCTGAGCAGGGGGCCGGATGTGGGGCTCCATCCCAGGACCCTGGGATCATGATCTGATCTGAAGGCAGATGCTTAATGACTGAGCCACTCAGGCATCTCGAGGCTGCTGGTTTGCATGTGAAGCGGCTAGCAAGTACTTTGGGGTCCACAATAGTAAAATAAAGCAGCAACAAGACGTATGATCTCCCTTTTTAAAAGATTTTATTTATTTATTTGACAGATAGAAATCACAAGTAGGCAGAGAGGCAGGCAGAGAGAGAGGAGAAGCAGGCTCCCTGCTGAGCAGAGAGCCCAATGCGGAACTCCATCCCAGGACCCCAGGACCATGACCTGAGCCACCCAGGCGCCCTGATCTCCCATTACTGAGCTGAGATGGTAGGTCGTTGCACTGGGTAGAGAACAATGTGGCCCAGGTCGCTATAGGAGCTCACACAGCTTCATCATGGTCACCCCCAGGTTTTATATTTTTATGCATTTGTAAATGCTTATATTTTAATTTACATTTACTTATCACTGACTTTCTGAACTTGATAAGTTTAATCATTTCTCAGCACTTTATTTAATTGGATTTTCTGCATACACAGTCACTTCATGTACAGATGTCTTTCTCAATTTTTCTGTTGAATGTTAGGGTTTTTGCAAAGTGTATCTACTGCAGAGGACATCCCATAGAGAGCAGACCATTCCAAGGGCATTAAGGGCCCTGGGGGTTGGGGGAATAGATGGTCCTGTCGTTGCCGGTTATCATGGGAAAAGAGTCATTACGACCTAGGATTTAAGTGGAAGGTATGTGCACTTTCTAAATGACAATTTTCTAACATTCATGTCCTCGGGTTGGTCAGGTCTCTCAGGCTGGTAGTGAAGGTGGGTTTTTTGAATTTGGGGACATTACTAGTTGTTTGTTTTTTTAAGATTTTATTTCCTTATTTTAGAGCAAGTGAGCAGGGGTGGGGCTGGGAGAGGCACAAGCAGAGCGTGGATCCCGACGCAGGGCTGGGATGGTGACCCGAGCTGAAACCAAGGGTCGGCCTCTAAACTGAGGGCGCCATCCACGCCCCCTGCTTGTTTGATATTTAACAAAATGTGCCCGGTGCAGGGATTTTGCCTGGTGTGGGGTCTACGGGCTGCGAGTGAGGAACAGTGGCACCAACAGGCCTTCAGCCTGGCTTGGTGACTGCAGAGGGCAAAGCGCTGTCCTGTGGGAGGAGGGTGTTCACTGAGGTGAGGTGGCCCCATATCAGACCACACGAGGATGTCCGCGTCTGTCCCTCACAGGTTTGGTGGCTGGCCCAAGCACGCCCATTCCTGACCCCTTGGAAGCATTCAAATTGCTGCCCGCGTGATCACTGACCCTGCGAGACCCCCCAAATCACCAACTCTGCAGAGCGTGACCCCACACTTAGAGGATTTCCACTGTACATTTCAATAACTGCCCCCAAGGTTCTGTCCAAACTCCCTCTCAGAGCCCCCACCCCTGGTGCCCACAGCTCCCACATCTCTGAACCGTCCAGATCCTGGATTCTAGTCTTCCCTTCTCCAGAGCCCCTGCAAGGCCCATAGGCCTGACCCCACAATGCCGGCTGCACTTTTCCCAGGCTCCCCCGTGGGCGTGCTCTGTGGGCCTTTGCTGGACTGTTGAGCTGGTGCCTTCTACCTCCTGTGGCCTCTGAAACAGTCATCACACGCTCTGATCCCACAGTGAACACAAGCCCTAACACGAGCATGTGCACACACGAGATCTGATGACACATGTCTGTTCTGAGAGTCCACACTGACCACACTCAACAGACAAAAAATGGCCAGCCCCTCAAAGGCAGACAAACCAGGGGAACAACTGGCTGCAGATCTTGGGAAGATATCCCCTGGCCACACAGACAGGCAGTCTGGCTGCACGTGTGTCTGGATCTTGAGGCATTTCACACTTGGGCATGGACATGAACGCCCGGGGCTTGGAGGGGAGAGGCTTGAGACGGGGACAGATGCGAGCTGACCTCCCTCAGAGCCTGGCAGCCTCATTCTTGGCAGAGAGTGGAAGAGACCAGTGGATCCTCTTACTAGGTATTTGGTTTAAGCACACCAGCGAGAAGAGTAATGGGGAAAATGCAGAATGGGGTGCCTGGATGTCTCAGTGGGTGAAGGCAGAGTCCAGATGATCAGTTAGAGGCTTTGTCCTTAGAACAGTCCTATTGCTTTTAGGACGTGGATATGTGTTTTGTACATAAAAATATTACAGCATTCTTTGCTTGAAAATATATGAAGTAAAAGGATGTCAGTTTTTGCCAGGAGTGAGAGGATTTTGTGGGCCCAACCCATAGAGAGCAACTGCAAAGCCTGGTTAAAATACACAGAACTTTGAGAACATTGTTATGTTGATGGTTGAACAGGTGTTTCTGAGGTACACTCTCCAAGAGGGGCGACGTCCAGGGCAGGAGCATTGTCTTGTCCTCCCTGTGGTTTCTATCGGGGCAGCTGAAAATCAGCAGGAGGGAGCACGGAGTCTCAGGAGAGAAGAGCAGCCTTTCCAGGCTTAGTGAGAATAGGGTGGAATGTCGTGCGGGCAAAATATTGGGGCTTCCGCTTCTTGGTAAGACATGGTGAGTAGAGGTGAGATGACTGTAGGAAATACTCCCTTAAAGGGTGTATTTTTGGAAGTTGAGACAGTTGTGGGGCCAGAAAGCATTCCCTGAACTGAGATACACAGGAGGAAGCCCACCTGGGGGCGGTAGGACCTGCAGGTGTTTCCACCCCTGCAGAACTTGCTCAGTGTGGACGTCAGTCTGAGGGAGAAAGACTTCACGAGCGGGTAAAAACAGGCTGGTGGATGGGCACAGTCCTCCCAGAATAGGACTGTAGGCTCTGAAGTGGGGGCAGCAAATGAGGTGTGGTATAATATGGCCCCACGGGTTTTGGGGGATTGCTTCCAACTGCAGGAAGACATTTGCAGAGACTGTTTTAAGATTTTATTTATTTGAGAGAGTAAGAGAGAGCACAAGCAGGGGGAGGAAGAGACTCCCTGCCGAGCAAGGAGCCCCATGTGGGGCTCAGTCCCAGGACCCTGGGATCATGACCTGAGCCGAAGGCAGCCTCTTCACCCACTGAGCCACCCAGGCGCCCCATGACTGTTGAAGTTTTGATGGCAATACTGACTGGCCTCATAAAGGAAGATAACTGTTGCACCATCAGACTTTACTTGATCTGTTAATAAAGAATTTCTGATTTTTCATAAAATAGCTTCTCTAACATGAATTATCTTATTTTCATAGAAGATGTTATCCTTTTGGTAATTTTGTTTTCACTTATTTCCTGTTTAGCAGTTACCCTACACTAAATTTTCTTGTGGACATCAAGGCGATGTTAGGCCAGCGAGTATGTGTATTGGGTACAGACTTTGTGTTCCGTGGAGTTTAATTATTTGTTTGATTAAAACACATCTCTGTAGAATTTTTCCAGTATAGTTTTTGCATCTAAACATGAGCATGTAATTTTCTCATTTCTATTAATATGATTGTTTTAATGGATATTGTAAATCTGAATCACGCTCGCATCTGGACATGAAGGTCACTTGATCATGCTACAGTATTTACTAGGTGCAATATTTACTTGTATTTTGTGTAATATTTCAACATTTCTTTGCACGTGTCCTACTTGTCTGGCATGTACTTTATGGGCCAGTTTATGGAAAGGTCTATTCTCAACCTTGTATACACTCTGTAAAAACCATTGGGAAAGACCGACCACAGCAATACTTGCAAACAGGTGAAGAGAATTGCTTTTTCAACTAGTTCATTAGCAGAGAGAGGCTCTCTCTTGGACTCTGTGAACTTTGTGGTGTGTGTGTTCCCTTCTATTAATTTCTCTGCTTCTTTGACATAGAACACAAATTCATCCTTTTACTATTCTGGAATAAGAACAATAAATCCAAAATGAATCTTTTTCTTTTAAAAGATTTTATTTATTTGAGACAGAGCATAATCAGTGGGGAGGGACAGAGGGAGAGGGAGAAACAGGGAGCCCAACATGGGACTCCATCCCAGGACCCCAGGATCATGACCTGAGCCAAAAGCAGATGCTCCATGGACAGCCCCCCAGGCGCCCATGACATTAAGTTCTTGTGTACATTCTTAACTCTTGACACATTCTCCTAATGTTCTTCATGGGATCCCATTTCTCCATTCATCATTAAATGATGGTGCCACTTGGAAATTTGGATTTCAGCATAAGAAACCTCAGGGAAGGACAGCATTTCCTGAAATGTGTGCTTCTCTTCATCTGAGTCTTGCAATGAGGTCCTCCCCAGATGGTTTTGTTGAGATCCCCTTGTGGGGAGAGAAGGGGAAATGTGGAAAGCCTATTTCCAGCTCTGACAGTGCTCAGGGGCCTCCTACCCCCGGTGCTTCTCACTCTTCCTTCCAGCCCAAAGGTCTATGAAAATGCCATTACCTGCTGTTGGGGTTTTCCTCAACAGCGAGCCCAGCTCCACATTCGTCTTGGTTCTATCTGTCCAGTGTTCTGTGAGACAGGAGTCCAGCAAGGGGGAACTTCTATGGCTAAGGTTCTTGGCTTGAGCCACCACAGTACATGACCATAGGATTCACGTTCTCATTCTTGACTTGATGCTTTGCTGGTCTGACACTTGGTAACTCAGACCTCTCTCCCCGGTCGGCAGAGCTCCTGCCGTGGGCTACGTGGGCATACTGGGGAACGGTGACGTGGGCTCCGTGGTGGGACTGTCAAAAGGGACGAGGAACCCTGTGGGCTGGCCCAGGATGCAGACACAAGGGATGGAGACTCTGGGGACCTGGCAAGAACTCCCAGCAGAGGGATTAGAAACATGCAATGACAGACACGGGTTGTGGGCACAGGGTTTGGACAGCGGAAGATATGGCATGGCGATCCTGGAGAGCACACACGGCTGCCAGGCACAGGAGGTAAGAGGACAAGAAGGAGGACGTGGGACCCAAGTAGATCAGCACTTAGGGGCAAATTTATAGACTTACCTGGACATGTGTGAATAGAGGAAAGATTGAAATCAGTCACCTCCGTGTCCTTCTCAGGAACTAAAAAAGGACACAAATGCTGGAAGGAGATGGAAGGAAGAAAATAAAGAGTATAAGATAATAACATAGAAAAAAACAATATAAAAATCGACCCAGGGAAACATTGTTATTGATGATAATACCAGTAGTAAACAGGATGAGGAACAGAAATGGAGAGCCAGCCGGCCGAAGGGCCGAGGCCGGGTGGTGGAGACACCCCGTGGAGCCTGCAGACATGGGTCAGATGCTGATGAGGCCTTGTGACACATGCAGAACATGTTCTGCCCATCACCTTCCGTGGCCCCCTGCCTCTTCCCAGGCCTCAAGCTCATAGCCCCCACGTAACGATGCTTTGAGAAGGTACATGCTTGCCAAGTTCCAGATCTCAGGGAAAGCATTCTTTTTTCCTTTCACCATTAGGTGTCCTTTTAGCTTGAGATTTTTTTTGTAGATGCACTTTTCAGATTAAAGTAATTCCCTTCCCTTCCTGGTCCATGTGGAGTATGCACCATCACTGGATGCTGAAATGCGCCCCGGGCTTCCCTCACTTCTTGAGAGGGTCATATTGATTTTCACTGTGTGTTAAAGCGGTGAATCGCCATCATTTAAAAAGTATGGATTCAAGTTCAACAAAGCAGGAAAGAATGTCCAATGGAAAAAAGACAGTCTCTTCAACAAATGGTGTTGGGAAAACTGGACAGCCACATGCAGAATGAAACTGGACCATTTCCTTACACCACACACGAAAATAGACTCAAAATTGATGAAGGACCTCAATGTGAGACAGGAATCCATCAAAACCCTTGAGGAGAACACAGGCAGCAACCTCTTCGACCTCAGCCACAGCAATTTCTAGAAACATCGCCAAAGGCAAGGGAAGCAAGGGCAAAAATGAACTGTTGGGACTTCATCAAGATCAAAAGCTTTTGCACAGCAAAGGAAACAGTCAACAAAACCAAAAGACAACTGACAGAATGGGAGAAGATATTTGCAAATGACATATCAGATAAAGGGCTAGTATCCAAAATCTATAAAGAGCTTAGCAAACTCAACACCCAAAGAACAAATAATCCAATCAAGAAATGGGCAGAGGACATGAACAGACATTTCTGCAAAGAAGACATCCAGCTGGCCAACAGACCCATGAAAAAGTGCTCTACATCACTCGGCATCAGGGAAATACAAATCAAAACCACAATGAGATCCCACCTCACACCAGTCAGAATGGCTAAAATGAACCGGTCAGGAAATGACAGATGCTGGCGGAGAAAGGGGAACCTTCCTACACTGTTGGTGGGAATGCAAGCTGGTGCAGCCACTCTGGAAAACAGCATGGAGGTTCCTCAAAATTTGAAAATAGAATTGCCCTACGACCCAGCAATTGCACTACTGGGTATTCACCCTAAAGATACAAATGTATTGATCCGAAGGGGCACGTGCATCCCTATGTTTATAGCAGCAATGTCCACAATAGCCAAACTATGGAAAGAACCTAGATGTCCATCAACAGATGAATGGATAAAGAAGAGGTGGTATATATATACAATGGAATACTATGCAGCCATCAAAAGAAATGAAATCTTGCCATTTGTGATGAGGTGGATGGAACTAGAGCGTATTATGTTGAGCGAAATAAGTCAATCAGAGAAAGACAACTATCACATGATCTCCCTGATATGAGTAAATAGAGAGGCAACGTGGGAGGTTTGGGGGGTAGGAAAGGAAAAAAATTAAACAAGATGGGATCGGGAGGGAGACAAACCAGAAGAGACTCTTAATCTCACAAAACAAACTGAGGGTTGCGGGGGGCGGGGGGAGGGAGTTAGGGAGAGGGTGGTTGGGTTATGGACACTGGGAAGGGTATGTGCTATGGTGAGTGCTGTGAAGTGTGTAAGTCTGACGATTCACAGATCTGTACTCCTGGGGCTAACAATACATTACATGTTAATAAAAAATAAAAAATTATAAAAAAGTATTGATTCAACAAAGAAGTACTGATTGATCCTTTCATTCATGGGAGGATCTCTGCATTGTTTTAATATCTTACCCTTTTCGTATACTGTTGAACGTTTTTGCTTGTATGTGTGTAGGTATATATGTACATATGATGTATGTATACAGCATATACATTTACATTTTTAAAAAAAGATTTTACTTATTTGAGAGAGAGAGTGAGAGAGAGCATGAGAGGGTAGAATGTCAGAGGGAGAAGCAGACTGCCGATGGAGCTGGGAGCCCGGTGCAGGACTTGATCCTTGGACTCTGGGATCATGACCTGAGCCAAAGGCAGTTGCCCAACCAACTGAGCCACCCAGGTGCCCTGCCTTTACATTTTAACATTTTTTTTTTTTACATATTAACATTTAAAATAAAATATTTTTTAAACCTTAATGTGGTATAATTAACATTGCAGTGGAATATACTTAAATTATAGAACCTGATAATTTGATATACATGTGCATACATACACACAGTGGTGGATTCCCACAGTCGAGTTAACTAACACATATATCACCAGTTGGAAATCCAAGTATAACTTTGGATTTCCCCCAAAACTGAACTACGAATAGGCTATCATTGCCTGGAAGCCTTACCAATAATGTAGTCAGTCATCACATATTTATAGCTTATATGTGTTTACACACTATTTTTACAGCAAAGTAAGCCAGAGAAAAGAAATTATTGACATTAAGAAAACAGAAGGAAAATATATTTACAGTGTGTTACTGTATCAAAAACAAGGCATGTGTAAGTGTTCTGTGCAATTCGTGTGTACATACATACATACATAATACATACGTGTGCGTGTGCATGTGTGTGTGGTGTCTTCTCCCACAGCACCCAGTCAGGCCCACACTTGTCTACACAACCAAGGGAACATCAACCCTGGACCCTCTTCTCACATGTCAGTTGCTGGAAAAGAAACCCACTGTGAGATCCATGTGCCTTATAGGGTCTCCCATTAGAAGACCTGAAGTGAGTGTCACCTCACCCCACAGGTCAGATCAGAGATGGCTGTAATGCATCCAAGCACTCTGGCTGGAACCCTGCACTCATCATCACCTTGGCAGATGGGCCTGAACGCTGCCCCGGTGATGCTTTCTAGACTCATGACCTGAGCCTTGTCCTAATCCCTCAGGCACAAATCAAGTGTCATAATATGAACTCAAAGCTGAACTCACAGACTGCCACGTGGACCCAGGCTCAGGACTCCAAGCTCAGCCTCCAGGCATTGGGCAAGAGCTCTGACAGGTGCCCATCCAGACCCAGACCCTTCCAGATCACCCAGTAGAGGACAGACACTGGGTCTGGAGCCCATCCAGACTCTCCAGTTGCTGTGCATCACAACTGGACTTGGACCCGAAGCAGCCCCCTGGGACAGGAGGACGCCAGCCAGGGTGCTGGGTACTGAGCTCACTGAGTGACGTCTGTGCCCGCCCTGGTCCTCATCCTTCAGCTCCTGGCTGTGTTGTGGGCCACCCCTCAGAATGGTCGCCCCACAGCAGACAGTGCAGGATGGGGCTCCAGACCCATGGCAGCTCTGGTTCCCTCCTCCACTGCAGAGCCCTCCATTCCTCCATACTGTTCCTCTGTACCCTTGAGTGATGACCCCATGCAGGAAGTGAGCTCACCCTTCAGTCTCATGGGACGTGGAGGTGACTGTTGCATCCACACGGGGAGAGGTTGTCCCAGGTCCAGAGTGTCCGGCTCCGGCCTGCGTGCCCATGGGGGAGTCCCCGATGGAGCATGAGGCACATGTGCACCCACCGCCTGTTCAGTTACATAAATGTAAACTGTATTTAACCTGGAATTTATTAAACTGGCATATAAGCTTTTTAAATTAATGACTTTTATTAAAAATGAGTCAAATTGTGTGATTAGGTTTTAAATTATAATGTAAATAGAATACTACAAAATTAACCTGCATTTGGCCTGCACATGATTAAATCTTGATAAAATCTGGGAAAAGTGCCCACCTATCTGGTGTGCATCTTTTAAGCAGTGTCCTGTCCAGAGACAAGAGTTTTTGGCTCTGTTGAAGTGTTTCAGTGGGAACCATTATGGGGAATATTCTATTGTCTTGTATATTTTGGTTATTACACATCATTATAAATATGTCTTTTATTTTTTAAAAAAATAGTTACTTGAGGGAGAGAGAGCACACACAGGCAGGGGGAGCAGCAGCAGGCTCCCCACCAAGCAGAGAGCCCAATGCGGGGCTCGATCCCAGGACCCTGAGATCATGACCTGAGCCGAAGGCAGACGCTTCACCCACTGGGCCACCCAGGAGTCCTGAACTAATTTTTGAGACTTATTTACAGGGGTGTCTGGGGGGCTCAGTCAGTGGAGCATCTGGCTTCAGCTCAGGTCACGATCTCAGGATCCTGGGATTGAGCTCAACATTGGGCTCCCTGTTCAACGGGGAGCCTGCTTCTCTCTCTGCCTCTCCCCCTGCTCATGCTTGGTCTCTCTCTTTCTCTGTTAAATAAATAAAGTCTTTAAAATAAATACATACATACATAAAATTATTTCCTAAGTTTTTAATGATTTTATTATTTATTTGACAGATCACAAGTAGGCAGGGAGGCAGGCAGAGAGAGAGGGGGAAGCAGGCTCCCTGCTGAGCAGAGAGCCCGATGCGGGGGCTCGATCCTAGGACCCCGAGAGCATGACCTGAGCCGGAAGGCAGACGCTTAACCCACTGAGCCACCCAGGCGCCCAAATTATTTCAATATTAATAAAATTCTCCCAAATGTGATATATAGGTATGTTAACTTTTTTTTTTTTTTAAGATTTTATTTATTTATTAGTTAGAGCAAGCACAGGCAGACAGAGAGGTAGGCAGAGGCAGAGGGAGAAGCAGGCTCCCTGCCGAGCAAGGAGCCCGATGTGGGACTCGAACCCAGGACGCTGGGATCATGACCTGAGCCGAAGGCAGCCGCTTAACCAACTGACCTGAGCCGAAGGCAGCTGCTTAACCAACTGAGCCACCCAGGCGTCCCGGTATGTTAACTTTTAAGCACTGAAGAACATTTTGTAAATTAGTTTTATTCATCGAGATTTATTTATTTAAAATATTTTTATTTATTTATTGGACAGATCACAAGCAGGCAGCGAGGCAGGCAGAGAGAGAGGGGGAATCAGGCTCCCTATAGAGCAGAGAGCCCGATGTGGGGCTTGATCCCAGGACCCTAAGATCATGACCTGAGCCCAAGGCAGAGGCTTTAACCCACTGAGCCACCCAGGTGCCCGTCATCGAGATTTGTTTATCTCGAACACCTGAGTGGCTCAATCTGTTAAGTGGCTGCCTTCGGCTCAGGTCATGATCTTAGTATGGTGAGATCGAGCCCCACATCGGGCCCTCTGCTCCACAGGGTGCCTACTTCTCCCTCTCCCTGCCTGTGCTCTTTCTCTCACTCTAACAGATAAAATCTTAAAAAAAAAAAAAAAAAAAAAAAAAAAGATCGGTGCGCCTGGGTGGCTCAGTGGGTTAATCCTCTGCCTTCAGCTCAGGTCGTGATCTCAGGGTCCTGGGATCAAGTCCCGCATCGGGCTCTCTGCTCAGCAGGGAGCCTGCTTCCTCCCCTCTGCTTGCCTTTCTGCCTACTTATGATCTCTGTCAAATAAATTCTTAAAAAAAAAAGATTGATTTATCTGGGAATAAATTAAAAACACGAACTCTGAGGCAGAATTCATCCCCTGTGCATCAGGATATGCACAGAAACAATGTTCCAGAACAGACCTTTTGTGTATTAAATTCTGGAAGGCCCTACACCCACACGGAGTCCTCTGTTTTCTCATATTGGAAATAGCTGTTCAGGTTTTCTTTATTTTTGTAGCAAGTGTTGAGTTTTAAACCATTTTTGATATCTATGCTCAACGCCCAAATGCCAGCTCTGTGTCGTCACCGTCGTGGTCTGACTGGAGCGTGCGCCCAAGGGTTTGCATGGGGTCCACACGGTGGGAATGAGCAGCAGCATTTGAAATCCATGGAGCTGGAGATGAGATCACCGTGCCCCCATGCCGTCTACATCTAACTTCGGAAAAATGGCAACTATCACCTGGAATGGTGGTCCGGCCCTGTGGGGGGAGTTCCTTCCGAAGAGCACGTAGCTGCTCCTCCTTCCCTGTCTACACTTGCCTTCGTGGTGCTTCCTTCTGTGGGTGGGATTTCATCCCTCAAGTGCCGGCTGTGCCCTGCAGAGCAAGGGGGATCTCCCGTGACCCAGGAGATGCCCAGTCTCCGTGTTGTCGGGTCACAGGCTGCTTGTACTAGCCCTGGCCTCATGGTCCAAATCCTGCCTCATTCCTCTCGTGTGGCTCTGCATTTCTGGCAATACTGAGAGGGTCTGGAGAAGCACAGAAAATTCCTCTCCCTTCTGGAATCTTTTAACAATGAAGGCAGTTAAAGAATTTTAGGCTCAAACATAAACCGCAATTAGAACACGGGGTTGGGGGCGAGGAGTGGGCTACAGCTTGCTGGAGGTGCAGACACAGAGCAGGCCAGGAGGCGTGAACGCAGTTAGAGCCGCAGCACTGCTCAGTCCCCTCCAGAACACTGGCACGCAGGTCTGCGACAGCTGTGTGTCTTACACTGCCCAAGGGTCCCAACAGGAAATCAGTATTGAGAATCATTTAGCTAAATGCTGCTGCTTAAACCCTAACACGCTTACACATCTCTTGGAGAGCGAGGACTCAACACCAGGAAATCATAACTCAAGAAGTTTGGGATGGAATCATGAAATTCCACCTTAAAAAAAAAAAGATTTTATTTATTTATTCATGAGACAGAGAGAGGGAGAAAGAGGCAGAAGAAGGCTCCTCAGTGAGCAGTGAGCCCGATGCGGGAGTCAGTCCCAGGACCCTGGGATCATGACCTGAGCTGAAAGCAGCTTCCCAACCCACTGAGTCCGTCAGGCGCCGCCCCCCCCTTTTTTTTGCATTGCATTTTGGAGAGGCCACCTCTTCATCAAGGCCATCTGAGGGCCCTCACCCAACTGCCGTCTAACTGCTGTGCTGAGGTAGGGCTGGATTTCTCCTGAAAAAAGGAACAGCTCTTTAGTCAGGGAGCTCTTCAGTGGAATGCCTGGAAATTCTTTTTTTTTTTTTTTTTTTTTAAGATTTTATTTATTTATTTGACAGAGATCACAAGTAGGCAGAGAGGCAGGCAGAGAGAGAGGAGGAAGCAGGCTCCCCCTAGAGCAGAGAGCCCGATGCAGGGCTCGATCCCAGGACCCTGGGATCACGACCCGAGCCGAAGGCAGAGGCTTTAACCCACTGAGCCACCCAGGCGCCCTGGAAATTCTTTTTAATTTGTAATGACAGCAAAGAAAAGCAATTAACTTGTACTTCAGTGCCCAGTCCCTCTTGTTTGCCCACCAGTTTTCATTGGCTCTAACCCAGGTTAGTGCGCAGACGCTCAGACGCGTGGCATGGGGACCCTGGCTGACACGGTGTGCACCTGTGAACCCAGGAGACCTGAGGTGGAAGGTGGGCTGGAGGCTGGCTGGTTTACACAGAAGTGTGTTGTGTACCTCCAAGAAAAAAGTGTCTGAAGTGAACTTAAGTCCGAGGCTTTGGGAACTCGGATTCCTCGAGCATCAAGTACCACACAGACCTCGTACCTTCTGTGTCATCTTTGCTGCAGGTCTGAGCAGACGTGACCTCGGTCCTGGAGGCCTGCAGCGGCCGAGACAGCTCCTCCGCCTGCTGTTTCTTCCCCTTTGCTTCAGAGAAAGTTAATTTCTACAATTTAAATCCAATTTAGTCGATATTTTAAAAAATATAAACATACTTAAAATTTGGGGAAACCGGTATTACTTATGGGAATGTCAGAACAGGGCTCTCGTTTAGAAACACACTTTAAGAAATTTAAGGGGGGGCGCCTGGGTGGCCCAGTGGGTTAAGCCTCTGCCTTCGGCCCAGGTCATGGTCTCAGGGTCCTGGGATCGAGCCCCCCATCGGGCTCTCTGCTCCGCGGGGAGCCTGCTTCACTTCCTCTCCCTCTGCCTGCTTGTGATCTCTGTCCGTCAAATAAATAAAATCTAAAAAAAAAAATTTAAGCAGCAGGAGGGGTGCCTGGATGGCTCAGTCGGTCAAGCTCAGGTTTGAGCTCAGGTCCTGATCTCAGGGTGGTGGGACTGAGTGGGGCTCCAACCGTCAGCAGGGAGTCTGCGCCCTCCTCCCTCTGCCCCTGCCCTGCCTCTTGCGAGCACATGCACTCCCTCAAGTAAGGAAATAAATCTTTACACTGAAAACAACAACAACAAAACAAAAGGCAATGGAAGCAGCACAAATGGTTGGGATTTGATCTTGCCAAAATCCAGTCTGCAAGAACTTCAGAACTCTTAAAGGAAATAGCAAAGTTAGATTTCCCACTAAAATTTCAAATTAAAATTTCACATAAAATAAAAACATTAAAATAATCATTAAAAGGTATTAGTGAGTCCACTGAAAACTGAAAGTGGGGCCTCTATTTCTGAATCGTTCAGGGCAGGAACAGCTGTGCCTGGAAATACTGCAGAGCTAACTAGGAATGCCGGCCTCCAAGAACCCGGTTCGTGAGTCGCCTTCACCGGCTCGGAACAGGACGAGCCAAACGGAGGTGGAGGCGTGCACGTGCCTGTGCGGACGCGGACCAGAAGCCGAGTCCCGCCCCGCAGTCTCCCCGCGCCGGCCCAGTGCGGGGGCTCAAAGGCCGGCTTTCACCGCAGCCCACCCGCCCCGCGGACTCCACGTCCGGGTGCGCCCTCGGCCCCGCCCCGCCCCCTGGCCCCGCCCCCTGGCCCCGCCCGGCCCCGCCGCCCGGCCCCGCCCCCTGCCCCCGCCCGGCGCCGCCCCCCCGCTCCCGCCACACTCCTAAGCAACACGGAGAAAAGCCTCTGTAACGGAAGTCCTTTCCCGGTGGCTGGGAGGGAAACGTCAGCGTTTATGGCGTTTGTTACTTCATGCTGTGACCTTAGCGTCTCCGAAAGACTCGCAGGACGGACGCCGTCCCCCACACCGGTGGGGACGCAGGCCAGCCGCCAGACCTCGCGGCCAGACGCGCAGACCGGAAGCGCCGCGGCCCGGCGGCCGGAAGTGGTGGCATGGCTCCCTGGCCCCGCCCTCCTCGTGACCCCGCTTCCGCGCGACCCGGAAGCGCTGTCTGGAAGCACCGCCCCCGCCTGCGAGCAAGAGGTTCCATCCGGTGCAGAGTCGCACTGCGCAGCCGGGGTGCGGCCCGGTCCTGTGCCAGAGCCGGGAGGTGGGAGGGAAGGCCGGCCCCGCCCAGGACACTCCCTGCCCTCCGTACCGAGGTCCTGCGGGCTGTGCCTAACAGGCTGTTTACATTCCGCCGGGCAGCTCTTCCCCCGGGGACCATCCGGATTCGGTCCCTGCGAAGGCGGAGGTGGGCGCGGGGTGGGAACGGGTCCGTGTGCACCTGCGGGAGGGGTGCAGAGGGGTGACGGGTCCGTGTGCACGTGCGGGAGGGGTGCAGAGGGTGATGGGTCCGTGTGCACATGTGGGAGGTGGTGCAGCGGGGGGACGAGTCCATGTGCACCTGCGGGAGGGGTGCGGGTGGGGGGATGGGTCTGTGTGCACCTGCGGGAGGGGGGGCGGGGGGGGCGGGTCCTTGTGCACCTGCGGGAGGGGTGCGGGTGGGGGGACGGGTCCCTGTGCACCTGCGGGAGGAGGTGCAGAGGGGGGACGGGTCCTTGTGCACCTGCGGGAGGGGTGACGGGTAAGTGTGCACCTGTGGGAGGGGTGCGGGAGGGGGGACGGGTCCGTATGCACATGCGGGAGGGGATGCAGCCTGGGGGCAGGCGGGGAGCGGCTCCGTGTGCACGTGGGGTTGGGGGTGCAGCAGGAGGACAGACAGAAAGGGGCTCAGCACACAGATGGAGGAGGGGCAGGTGAGAGAAGGGTAGTCACCCGGGTCCTCATAGTTTGTGTTTTATCTTCTACCAGTTTAGTGTCGTACTCGGATTATGAAGAGTCAGTAGTTTTCTCCTCTTTGCTGTATGCTGAAAACATTCTTTGGAACTTAAATAATTTTCCCTGTTTCAGTGTACATTTGTTTTTTGTTTGTTTTTGTTTTTTACTTGGGTAGCAGCAAAGTTTTAACAGTTTGTGTAATAATAAATTTTCTTTATGTGATCTTTTAACTTTTGGGCTGTAAACTCAAGTTTCTGACTAATAAGTATGTGCTCCCTTTATCCTTTCTCAGTGAATGTTCAAGGATGGGCTGAATGATACTGATGTTTTGTTGGAACAAAGCCCATGATGATGAACCCACCACATAGCGCTCTTTACACGTGGCCATCCTTCATGGTTACCGGAGACTTCCATGAAACATCTAGATGTAACAGTCTAATGTAAGCTGATAAGCAACTTTACTCCCCTTATGTTTTACATTTTTTTATGTTTTTCACATTGTGTGTCTTTTAAAAATTATGGTAGCTATAGTTATTCTCAGTATTTTTCTCTCTTAACCCTGCTGCTGGAAGTAAGTGGTTAATGTATCACCATAAAATTGGATTGCAGTATTCTGAATTTAGCTATATAACTACATTAAATGCTTATTTTGTTATTTTTAAACAAAGATTTTAGTTATTTGTCCAAGAGAGCTGGAGTGAGCACGAGGAGGCAGAGAGGCAGAGGGCAGAGGGAGACTAAGAAACAGACTCCTCGCTGAGCAGAGAGCCTGATGCGGGACTCCATCCCAGGACCCTGTGATCATGACCTGAGCTGAATGCAGATACTAAACCGACAGAGCCACCCAGGCATCCCTATGTTCTTTCAAATCTTGCATTTGCTGTATCGTTTCTCATACCTTTTCTATGTGTGGTCCTGCTCCGCACTCAGTTCTGCTCTTGGGGGGTGTGGAATTCCTGATTGTAAGTCTTCTCTTAATCCTGCAAAGCTGGGCCAGGTGCTGACAGCCTTCTTTTTGCTTTCCCTGGTGTGCTGCCAAGTGCTCCTGTTGACTCCCAGTCCTGCAGAGTGGGGCCAGTGCTGTGTGCACACTCTAGCCAGCTGCAAGGCCTCAGTCTGGATGCAGTTGGGAGTGTACTCAGGGAGCTGAGCGCCAGGTTTGGAGATGTGTGGGTGATGTGCACTGAGCACTGGGGGGTTCCAAGGGGCTGTGTCCCTGGCAGCTCATGGATAGGGTTCCTAGTAGAGCCTGTAGTGGAGTTAGTAGGATCCACATCTCTTTGATGCCCTGTTAAGACCTCCATGTGCTCTTCTCACGGGATTCCCAGCCCCAGGTCATACAGCTCACCCCAGGAGTGCAGAAAAGACCTGGGTTACTTTGGCTAGAGGTCACTCACTCAGATGCTCTTCCTTTCCCCGTAGGAAAGAACGTGGGCCAGAATGCTGTCTCTCGGCCCTAAGGTGCGCCCTTTTTGGGGAATGGGGATCCAGGTAAAGTGAGACTGTTGGTCTTAACCCTTTTTAATGCACCTGGTCTTCAGTGATGGTCCACTGGCTCAGCCGTGTGCTGGACCTCCATCAGAATGCAGCCCCACTGGTTGGTATGGTTGACATAAGGGGGTTTGATATAAACACAGTACCAAGAAACTAAATTAGGAAAGTGCAGATAACCAAACCAGGTTCCCATGAGAAGGTATGACTTTTAATGTGATTCCAACTTGTAAACTGTGGAGATTTTTTTTTCTTATATAGTTACTGTTTTCAAAATTCTGACAAATATACTATGCATTAAACTTAGAGATGAATCATTCTTTGGTCTGAAATGTGTCCGGGTGAATTATTTCCGTTTTGGCCCCGAATAGCTCGCACTGGACCAACCAACCAGTGGCAGGGGTGAACCCTTCATGAAGTACGCAAGCAACTGCCCAGCGGCACCGCAGTGTAGCACCTCTGGGTCACATGACATGACCCGAGGAGAGGGAAGCCCGCCGATGTGGTCATCATATTCACACCGGCTTCTAGTGAAGCACCTAGAAATGAACACCACAGAAGGACAGTCCGGAGAAGTAGGCAGCTTGTCCTGACTGAAACAAAATCAGCTGGAAATGGGCTCAAGTGAAACACGGAGGCTTCTGCTTCCAGATAAGATGTTGAGTAGAGACAAGACAGACACAGGAAATTAATTCAATCAAATAAGAATTGTACTGTTTTTTTTTTTTT
>ML103858.1:53820-69989 GCA_003697995.1 Taxidea taxus jeffersonii
TTTTTTTTTTTTTAATATTTTATTTATTTGTCAGAGAGAGAGAGAGAGAGAGCGAGCACAGGCAGACAGAGAGGCAGGCAGAGGCAGAGGGAGAAGCAGGCTCCCTGCCGAGCAAGGAGCCTGATGTGGGACTCGATCCCAGGACGCTGGGATCATGACCTGAGCCGAAGGCAGCCGCTTAACCCATGGAGCCACCCAGGCGTCCCGAATTGTACTGTTTTAAATTCAAAGATTTGTGAAACCAGAGAGGACTGTAAAAACCATGAAGAGACCATCTGATTTCCGCAAGTCAGGCAATATGCTTTGTATAGACACTGAAAATCACGGGCAAGAAAACACTAGGAAGTAGCAAGTGGACGGATATATAAACATGTGGACTGACAGAGGGTGACTGAAATGTAGAAAATCTCCAATCCTGGGATCCTTTTCCCTGTAGGTTTTTAAGGAGGGGATAAGGAGGAAAAGAAAGCATTTTGTCCTCTTAGTTTATAGTACTTTGGGAGGTGTCTTCATAAATCCTAGAGGAACAGCCTGGAAGATGTTAATGTCTTGAGTGAAATCAAAGCTGCTGCCTAGCCCGAGCGTATTTCAGCTCCTGGATGGAAGAAGTGATGTTTCCTCACTTGGAGAGAATAATAAACTCGTCTGGGTAAAACACATCAATGCATGTCTCCTCCTCTTTTTAAGACAATGTGCGAAATTAAAAAATACAAAAACATCTTTGCAAAGCAGCAGGAAAGGTGATGGAACAAATTCTCATGTATCTTTGGGAGTTAGGAGGAAAATTTATAATATTACTACACAAAACAGAAGTTATAAGAAACACGAGAAGATGGAGAAATTCAGTAGTTCTAGGTTTGGGAAGCACTGTTCTGTTGGCGACGTTAACAGGTCAGTTTAAGACTTTAAACATAGCAAGCAAATTTGGGTGAGGAAACATCAATAAACACATCAATATTTTCTTCAAAGGAGAGAGATGAAGCAGGGATTGAAAAGGGCATTGCATACTCACTCATAACAGGATAAATTAATTTTAAGCATTTGCATTCTCTTTTTTACCATGTGTGAACAAGGATGACTAAGCACGGTCAAGTGAGTGAGGATCAGCGACTTGGCCTGTTACCTGGTCTCCTGGTTTCTGCATTTGCCTGTGGGGCGTACCTGGGATGCAGAGATCTCCTCAGTTGGGTGACTTGTGCGTTCGTGGCTGCTGTGACGGGGACCCGGGCAAGGCTGGCTTGTCTCTGCTGCTTTCAGCTGTGCCAACCTGGTGTTTGCCATTAGTAGAGGGAGTGCTTTGTCACTACAGACATTAGTGTTAGGTCAGGTAATTCAGGCTTTCTGCAAACAGGATACTCCAAATGTCCTCAGTCTTTACCATGTCCTAGTTCTCACTGCAACAAAATTCTGTCTTCCTAGGAATGTTTTTTTCCCCCACTTATTTGTTTTAGCAGACTTCTTCTGCATGCCAGATGTGTTGCTAAATGAATGAGTGCATGGTGATTACAGGTATAGAGACTCTGCTGCACAATTTGCTTCCTTAAAGGATAAAGGAAAGTATTTCTGCATGAATTACAGACCTGTTTTCTCTGACATGCAACTTCTCCATTGGTTTGACAGAACTGTGGATGAAACTTCTTCCATACTCACTCCATTCACATTCTTCCATGTCAGTCCCTTTTCTGAAGGTTTGGTCACACAGACGTGACCCACATGCAGATTCTCCCCACTTGGGATTACCTTCAGTTGAGTGAAGTAATAAGGATGGAAAAATGCTCTCCCACACCGATTATAAATCTAGTGTTTCTTGAGTGTTTGAGCCCTCAAGAGTATTTATAGTTTGAAGCTATAGGTAGTGAATCGTCTATATTTATTACTTTTACGTGTATTTTCTCATGTTGTCTAAGGTTAAAATATTTACTGAAGGCTTTCCCACATACATAACATTTATATGGTTTCTCTCCAGTGTGGATTCTCTTATGCAATCTAAAGTTATAGCTTCTATTGAAGGCTTTTCCACACACATTGCATTCATACGGTTTCTCACCGGTGTGAGTTCTCTCGTGTCGTCTAAGGACAGAAGAGTGATTGAAAGCTTTCCCACATAGGTGACACTCATATGGTTTTTCTCCAGTATGAGTTCTCTCATGTCGTTTAAGGACGGAAGAATCAGTAAAGGCTTTCCAACAGAGGTGACATTCATACGGTTTCTCCCCAGTGTGGGTTCTCTCATGTCGTCTAAGGACAGAAGATTCAGTGAAAGCTTTCCCACATAGATGACATTCGTAGGGTTTCTCTCCAGTGTGAGTTCTCTCATGTTTTCTAAGGTGGGAACAGTGAGTGAATGCCTTCCCACAGAGAGGACACTCAAACGGTTTCTCTCCATTATGAGTTCGCTCATGTTGTCTAAGGTACGAAGTTTTACTGAATGTCTTCCCGCATAGATGGCATCCATATGGTTTCTCTCCAAAGTGAGTTCTTTCATGTTTGTTAAGGTCAGAACAGTGAGTGAAGGCTTTCCCACATAGATGGCATTCATGGGTTTTTTTCCTTGTGTGAATCATCTCGTGTCGCCGAAGGTTATAACTCTTACTGAAGGCTTTCCCACATAGATGACATCCGTATGATTTCTCTCCAGTGTGAATTCTCTCATGTTTTCTAAGGTCAGAACAATGAGTGAAGGCCTTCCCACACAGATGACATCCATGTGGTTTCACTCCAGTGTGAATCATCTCATGTCGCCTCAGGTTAGAACCTTTTCCAAAGGCTTTCCCACATTCATGACATTCAAATGTTTTCTCTCCATTCTCAGTAGTATTGGTTTGTCTATAGTCAGAGCTTTGAATAAAGGCATTCCCACGCTGATGACATTCATGTGATTTACTTGTAGTGTGACTCTTCTTATGTGTATTAAAAGACAGGAAACAACTGCTGTTTCTTCCACATTCTTTGCTGATACAGGGATTCTTTCCCATTTTAGGAACCACATATTGAGTCCATGTTAGTACTTCAGTTAAATTTTCTCCAAAATCACTGCATTCAAAAGGATCCTCTTGAGTATGAGATCTCTGCTGTTCAAAAGGAAATGAGAGACTGTTGAATAAGTTCCTCAAATTTATTCCTTCCTCCTTCATCTACATATAAATTCTACAGTCATCATTCAGGGACAGAGTCTTACAACACTGTCTCTACATTCGTTATATAAACATGGCATATTCCTCTCCAGAAAGCATAGAGATTTTCTTTTTTGTAGCAGCCCAAATGTAGAGATATCTGATTAAAGACAATGTTTCAAAACAATACTATGTTTGTTTGTTTTTTTTTAAAGATTTTATTTATTTATTTGACAGACAGATCACAAGTAGGCGGAGGGGCAGGCAGAGAGAGAGGTGGGAGTAGGCTCCCCGCTCAGCAGAGAGCCTGATGTGGGGCTCTCTGACCCTGAGCTGAAGGCAGAGGCTTTAACCCACTGAGTCACCCAGGTGCCCCAAATACTATGTTTTAAATGTTACCTATGTAAGTTATGATCAAAACAATACTATGTTTTAAATGTTACGTATGTAAGTTATGATCATGCAGCTGTCTATTTACAAGACCTCAGGTTACGGTTTTGACTTCAGATTAATTTCTTCCCTAAAATCAAACCAAAACTTCTTGCTGTGAAAACCCTTGATTCCAGTTTAAATTATGATCGGGTAATGGTGCCCAATTCCTTCTTATTCGATACCCACATCTCTGAAAGCCCAGGTTCATCCCCGTGAGGCTTACCATTGCACTGACTAATGCTGTGTCCTTCTTGCAGACATGTTGCATGAATATCATTTCTTGTTTTTTAAGATCATCTTCCCTATCTGAAATGATTGGGGAAAAAATTGCAATAGTGACATTGACAGAAATAAAATTCTGAAGACACTAAATGCTCATGGAATATGTTTTGAATACTGACACAGAGATGGGAAAGAATATCAAATTAAGGAATACTAAAAGGAGAAGAAACACATAGGACATCAACATTTGATATTTTCAGGACTGAAAGATGAGAAAAATAAGATGGAGATGGCAAGCTGGGGAGGAAAAGAGAGGGAAAATCTTCACAGAAGAGAATCATGGAAAGGGACATTTGGTGTATTTTAACTTCAATAGTACATAACTATTAACTTCCCAAAGACAGAACAGAAATTGACACCTGTTAAATATAATGACAATATCTAAAAAAATGTTCCCCTATTATTTTGTCTATCTTTTTAAAAAGCAGCTAAGTTTCATCTGATGATTCTTAGGGCCTACTCACTCACTTAATAGCTCTTAAGGTAGCTCACCCAGACTCTGGCATTGCAGCAAACCTAGCCCTTCTTTTGAAAGGTGCTCTCCTGGTTCCAACTGGGAAATCATATCAGATTTGTAGAGCTGTCTGCCTGTTCGTAGAAAAAAGAGAATTGAATTTTGACTTCTGTGCAAAACATGACATGATCATCAACGTAGGGCCAACTAATGGGAAAGAATGAGGTAACCTCTGAAGTCATCTAAGGTAAGAGTATATTGAAAACAACTTGGATAGTCCTCCACCAACAGAAGGTTAACTCTTGACCTTTCCCAAAGACTTTAAGGACCTGTCATTACTGATGCCTAACTAAGTTCAGAGACCAACTGTGCAATCTTCAATATTTTAACACAGTGAGAAGATATAAGTTCTCACAGTGTTTGAATATTATATCCTAAATGAATCCAATAAATAAAACTCCACCAGAAAAATCTAGATTCTGCATGGAAAACCATTTATCTGTTTTTTGTTTTGTTTTTTTACTTAGGATTTATTTATTTTAGAGAGACTCAGGGTGGGGGAGGGGAAGAGGGCGAGAGAAACTTAAGCAGATTCTGCACCAAGCATGGAGCCACTTTATTGTTCAATCCCACGACCCTGAGATCATGACGTGACCTGAAACAGAGTTGGACACTTAACCAACTGTGCTACCCAGGTGCTCCTGTTTTTTTTGTTTGTTTGTTTCTGTTTTTGTTTTTGGGTTTTTAAAAAAAATACTGTGGTCTGATCAGTCCCCATAGGAAAAAAAATTATTTTTTTTTTAAAAGTCAATGTGTTTACTTACCAATTTAAAAATAATGAATTCCCACCACTGTTTGGGTGTTGTGGAGATTGAGTAGCAGGAAAGACATGAAACTGAGGAAAATTACATTCTAGTGGGAGGGATGACAAAGTAGAACGTGAAGACTGTTGCGAGACAGTTGTAAGAAAGACAGTCTTCAGTGAGAAATGAGTCTTCTCCACACAGCTGTTGAGTGAATGAGTGAACAGATGTATACATACCCAGTAAACATTAAGAGACTCACCAATTGAGACCAGGTGACTGATGTTCTCCAGCATCACATCTCTGAAGAGTTTTTTCTGGGACCTGTCCAGCAGGGTCCACTCTTCCTGAGTAAAGTCTACAGCTACATCCTCAAACGTCACTGATTCCTAGAAGATTATGGACGTTTTCAGGCAGGACCGTCTCTGCCAATCTTCACGGCACTAAGGAAGTGGGGGCTGCCCGTACAGAAAGCTCAAACAGAATGCTGGGTTCAGTCATCATTTTCAGTGCACACCTGGACATCTCACTTTCAGATATACCCAGACACATTCACAATACATACACTTCACTCTAGAGACAGAGAATGAGGTGTGATCTAACCTGTGGGTTTTTTTTTTTTTTTTTAAGATTTTTTATTTATTTATTTGTCAGAGAGAGAGGGAGAGAGAGCGAGCGAGCACAGGCAGAGGCAGAGGGAGAAGCAGGCTCCCTGCTGAGCAAGGAGCCCGATATGGGACTCAATCCCAGGACGCTGGGATCATGACCTGAGCCGAAGGCAGCTGCTTAACCAACTGAGCCACCCAGGCGTCCCTAACCTGTGGGTTTTGCAATAAACTTGTTAATTGAGACTTCCAGATTATAAGTATAACAGTCTCTCTGGAACACTTAAAACTAAAACACTACTTTCCACCAATTTCAAGTAAATCTATGGATTCATGACACAACCTGCCACTTTTTAAGTACTTTGACAAGATTATTCCCCTATACGAACTCTGATTCATCATCTATGATCTGGTGTGATGACCTTTTATGAGTTCTTGAAGATCCAATGACATAGTAAATGCTAACAGCAGACAATTAAAGGCAACTTCTAGTTTTATTATCCAATAACTGTCAGAGTATTGAAACAATGTTCATAATTCTGTAAAACTGAACAGAATCCACACAAGATATGAGATGAGCAGCACATCCTTTAATCTTCACATAACAGGAGTTCATTATAAAGCATAAGGATAAACGGTTCATGAGCATGAGCCAGAGGCTGAGACTTCCGTAAGGAAGGATAGTAGTATCCAGACCCCTCCTACTGCCTGAGGCCCTCCAGGGATCTGTTATCATCGCGCTTTTCTTTATCTTGTCTCTCTGTTCAAGTATGCTTAAAGCCACTTCACTGTTCTTGCCTCTTCAGCTCATCAAAAATTTCCAGGGGTCCTTGGGTTTCATTTTACTTTCTATATTCCTTTTCCTGAATTATACTCAAAGTTAAGAAAACAATATTCCCTATACATTGTTTCCAGTTACCAAATCTGAACTACGGGAAATTATAAAGAGGGGAAAAAAAAATCAGGATTTGGGACAAGGGAAGTAATGAATTTTAGTTTTCTTTTTTATAAGTTTCAAAAAGTACAAATACATTCTATCAAAACTTTTAAGAGGTTTAAATTTGGGGGGGGGGGAAAAAGGAGGACTCCTCCTTGGCTTCTCTGGCATGACCATCATTCATTTTCCCTCAGTATTAATTAGCAACAACCCCCCCCCCCATATAATACTGGACTGACAGAGCTCCCATGGGGGAACATCTGCCTTCCTACTGGACTGTAAAGTTCTGCTCCTTATTCATCTCCATCACCTGCACTGACCTGAATCCTAAGCCCACTACAGTTAATAAAATGGTTAACGAGTGCATTTTTGGTGCCAACTAGGGCATGGGATGGCTATGAAAAAAAAACAACTTCTCTCATGTCTCCAGAAAATGTAGGGCATTAACTGAGGCTGAGATACCTCAGCATAACATTGGGAAAGAGATTACCGCATGGTGAGTCCTTGACCAAACATGACCATTCCACAGTTCTTAGAAAGCTTGAAAAACTTGACTGTACTTAGAACACGAATGCTTGTGGGATTTATGTCCACACGATGGCAACAGGCACGCTATTTCAGTAGGAAGAATAACTCCTTACTCACTTGTGAGTCCATTCTTAGTAGCTTGGTTGCCAAGTGTCTTCTGGGTTTCCACTCATACAGTCTCTCAGCAACGGGAGGCAGGGCTGAGGAATGAGAAAGGAGCCAGTGAAACTACAGCTGCCCCCAATGTCCACACCCACTTGTTACAAAGACCCACTCCACCTGGAAGTAATCCCCTGGAGAACTGACAGAAACATGTCGTGGCTCCAAAGGAAACGGGGAGAGGAGGTCAGCTCTCCAAAGGTTAGGCTCTGCTACTGCTTGGAGAGAAGACAGCAATATCCTCAATTTAGGAAGAATGTGAAGAGCCAGTTCCCTCCTGATGCCAAACAGGATTTCTTGCACCTGCCACATGCGGAAACACTGTGAAATTTCCCAGACTTAGGTATTAGCTTGTTTATTAGCAGCTTCCCTAACTCCTCAGCTCTCTGGTGTCTCAACTCCATCCCTGTTCTTCCCTGTCCAGCCCTCTGGATACACATATCATCCATCATTGTCTCCACCAACACTGGCCTTGAGATTTGTTCTGAATGGGTTTGGTTATGAAACAAGATCATTAAGAATGCAATTTATAGGGGTGACTGGGTGCCTCAGTCGGCTGGGCATCTGACTTCGGCTCAGGTCATCATCCCAGCGTCCTCGGATCAAACCCTGCACCTCCCTGCTCAGTGCGGAGTCTGCTCCTCCTTCTCCTTCTGCCCTCCCCCTGCTCATGCTCTCTTTAATGAATAAATAATCTTAAAAAAGATTCAATGCATTTAATGGTAAGACTAATCAATTGAGTGACTTAATTCATTTTGAGGGGTCAAAGGCACCCACCTTACAAGTTTACCCCTTAAAATCCCCTGCATCAGAAAATTGCAGGAATATGTGGGCTACAGCACAACCGTCATGTCTAACCATCTTTATGGGGTAGTACTTCCAGAAATTAAAGAATGAAAGGATTTTAGGAGGACGTTTATTTACTCCAGATGAAGTTTTGGAAAATTGTTCACTGAAATCTGCATTAGCTGAAACTTCCCTGAATTTCAATGTTTGATTTTGTGTACTTGTCTGTGAAAGCATTTAAAATTGTAAATCCTTCCCTAAAACATCCATAGGAAGTAAGTGTATTTCATGGACAAGTAATAATAACGAGTCATAAACAGAAGTGGGTTAAACGTACCCATTTGTATCTCATATCAAGAAAAGATAAAGTCTTATTTTATGTGATTCTGTGCTTGGGAGATAAACAAAATTTGCTCGTTTCTTCCTCAGAAGAATTCTGCCCACCACGGCTTTGTTGCTAATTTAATAAGCGCCACCATGGGAGAAGTTCAGGGAACTCCGGTACCGCGACAAAGGTCGCGCGCCACACATACGCTCACATAAGCGGCCATCAGAACAGTGTTTCAGGCAGAGTCCCAATCTCCCTTTGCCTTTCTCCCACTCTCAAATTTTAGGGATTACACATCACACCTACACCTTACCCGGAATAGTGCCCCTACCACGAACCATGAGAGGCCCCACCCTGTCTTTACAACCTGCTGTCCTTGCTTTTTCAAGAATTCGGTTCTGGGTCCACATTCTGTATGGCATGAGAACCACCGCACTGCCTCAATTCCCAGACATCAGCCTCCAGCCTGCCTCATGTTTACTGCCCAGTTTAATTCAGTTATTCATCTCCATAGGCACTTACCCAGGCTGATGCTATTTATGTCTTTTTGCTATTATCTGCTGATCAAGGGTCCAACAGAAGGTGACTCCACATACCTGCCTATCCCTATCCCATGACAGTATGTGGCAACACAGGGCCAAGACACAGCTCGTAGTGGCTTCCAAATGTATCCCGCGACACCATTCTTGTTTGGCAACTGTTAAATCTTCCATGCTCCTTAAATATTTCAAACCTCCATGCCTCTGAACTCACATTCTGATTTCTGTCCTCATTTTCCAAAAAATGAGTTTTCCTACTAAGTAAATGAATTATCTAACTTGATAGATTATTTTTCTTTTTGACAGATTCTTTCCAGAGTGAGTGATCGCTGTAAACACTGATTTTACTATAATATTTTTCCATTTTACTTTATTGTGGCAAAATACACACAATATAACATTTACCATCCTAATCTTTTCTTTTTTTTAGATTTTATTTTTCAAGTAATCTCTACGCCCAACGTGCCCCGAGATCAAGACTCACATGCTCCACTGACTGACACAACCGGGTGTCCTCCACCCTCGTCACTGTAAAATGTACAGTCCGGTGATGTCAACACACTCCTAATGTGCACTCATCACCACCACCTGTCTCCAGAACTCCTTCCATCTTCTAAACCATTAAACAACTCCCATTCCTCTTCCCACCCTCATCCTGACAGTCATGGAATTTCTACTTTCTATCTCCAAATAGTGTATGCTTTTTATTTTTAAAAAGATTTTATTTATTTATTTGACAGACAGAGATCCTAAGTAGGCAGAGAGAGAGAGGAGGAAGCAGGCTCCCTGCTGAGCAGAGAGCCCGATGCGGGGCTCGATCCCAGGACCCTGAGATCATGACCCGAGCCGAAGGCAGAGGCTTAACCCAATGAGCCACCCAGGTGCCCCCAAACAGTGTATGTTTTAAACTGATGGTAAAAGAATAAATATTCTAAAATCTTAAGACATTTCTTTATAGAAAAATATATTGTTTCTGGAGAAAAATCATGCAGTATATTTTCCTTTTAGGTTGGATGCCATAAGGAATGCTTTGTCATTTCTTTAACATTTTAACTCCTGACAGTAAAAGATCTTTAGTGTGTATTATTTTATTATTTATTTATTTGCCAGAGAGAGAGAGAGAGAGAGAGAGAGCGAGAGCGCGTGCGCAAGAGCAGGTGCACAGCATGGGGAGCAGCAGGCAGAGGGAGAAGCACGTTCCCCATCGAGCAGGGAGCCTGACATGGGACTTAATCCCAGGACCCTGGCATCTGACCTGAACTGAAGGCAGACACTTTGCTGATGGAGCCACCCCAGCATCCCAGTATGTATTATTTTAGTAGTAAACAATTAGTTGGTGAACTTTTGATTTTCATGTACCTTTGATGTGTTTTTTTTTTTAAGATTTTATTTATTTATTTGTCAAAGAGAGAGTGAGAGAGAGCACAAGCAGGGGGAGAGAGAGAGGGAGAAGCAGACTCCCTGCTGAGCAGGGAGGCCAACTCAGGACTTGATCCCTGGACGCTGGGATCATGACCTGAGCTGCCAGGAAGCCCTTAAATAATTTTAAATACTGCAATAATTAGATTACATCAACGGATCCTTAGAAAAACATTTGAACTTTCAAAATAATTGAGAATCTTTAAAATTCATGTCAAATAATAGGGAATACTTCGTGCTAATCAAGAAGATGTCAGCAAATGTACTCAGCAGCAGACAAAAAAGCAGCCCCACTCGTAAAGGCTGAGAAGGGGGCCGGGCAGGGCTGCCCCTACTCATCACTGCCTGGAACACGTGAGTCAGGACAAAGAGAAACAGAAAGGAAACACAGACACAGAATCAAGGACCTGGAACTGCAGCCGTCCTCAGAAGAGAGGACTTCAAATCCCAAAGAACAGGAGAATGCTTTTTTAAAAAAATTTTTTAAAAAAGATTTTATTTATTTATCTGACAGAGAGAGAGCACAAGCAGGCAGAGAGGCAGGTAGAGAGAGAGGGGGAGGCAGACTCCCCGCTGAGCAGAGAGCCCGATGTGGGGCTCGATCCCAGGACCCTGAGATCATGACCTGAGCCGAAGGCAGAGGCTTTAACCCACTGAGCCACCCAGGCGCCCCAGGAGAATTCTTTTTAACGATCAGACCTAATGTGAGTATTTTCAGAAGTGGACAGATCTATGCTTAATATGCTCAAGTCAATACTTTGTTTAGTTACAGTAATTAAAAAACAAGCAATCACATTAAAAAAAAGTCTCTACTTACAACAGCAAAATATTATGGCTCCCATTTGAAATCATTATGTAAATCCATTTAAAAATGTTTTAAGAACTTTTTGAGGACATAAAATGACAAGAATAAAGCCTACCAGACCAATTCTTTTTTTTTTTTTTTTAAGATTTTATTTATTTGTCAGAGAGAGAGCAGAAGCGAGCACAGGCAGGCAGAGGCAGAAGGAGAAGCAGGCTTCCTGCAGAGCAAGGAGCCCGATGTGGGACTCATCCCAGGACGCTGGGATCATGACCTGAGCCAAAGGCAGCCGCTCAACCAACCGAGCCACCCAGGCGTCCCCTACCAGACCAATTCTTAAGCTAGAGGACACTGTGACATAAAAACCTCAGTGACTATAGAAATTTGGTACAATCCAAATTTAAAAGTAGCACATAGTATTTCATATAAAAACTGAGAATTACCTTAAAAGTCAATTTTATGTCAATTTTGATTTTGGGTAACAGTACAGCCAAAACAATTTGGAAGGGAAAAAAAATGAAGGTAGGTCAAATTACCTATGAAGATACATTATCTGAAGCTTTAACACAACTGAAGTTAAGTAGTTAAAATAAAGCAATATTCAGTGATACAATATTAGAAGTAAATGGAATATGATTTTTTAAAAAAAGATTTTATTTATTTGACAGAGAGAGACACAGCAAGAGAGGGAACATAAGCAGCAGGAGAGGGAGAGGCAGGTCCCCTGCTGAGCAGGGAGCCCAAGGCGAGGGCTCAAACCCAGGACCCTGGGATCATGACCTGAGCCAAAGGCAGCCGCCCAACGACTGAGCCACCCAGGTGCCCCGAATATGATATTTTTTTAATGTGAAACAGGTGATGCCTTCCACAGGAAAAATACAAAGGAAAGAGCATGAGGAAAAGATTTTGGTTTCACTGCATAAACATTGTAAGAACAAAGTAGGTGTCTGTGTATATATGATTAAACTACAAAATAAAAAATAGTATGTCAATGCACATGAAAAATGAATTAGAAAAACATTTAGTAACTCTATAAAAATAAAATACATTCAGTCTCTTTTAAGTAATTAGAAAATGGAAATAAAAAAAAGAGTTGTCATTTCATCCAAACCTTCATGTTGTATGCACATAATGAATTCCTGGCTCTTGCAGGGGGAGACCTCATGAGTTGGTCATAGGTAAAGGTTTCTTTGCAATTTCGGGGAGCCATCAGGCCAGAATCTATCATAACACGAAAGGTGCCATCTCCAGGCCCAGCAAACTCCTGACTTAACCCAGATTGTAGGGACCCTCAGAAGCCTGTGGAGGGCTGTACTCCTTATGATCTATCAACAGTAAGGGCACGTTGGGATCAATGTACTGTGAACAATGTTAAAATCCTCTTTATGTTTGGCATTTAGGTTGATCTTAAATAGCAACCAGTGAATGAAACACCATGAGTTGAAATGCCGCCTCAATCTGTCCCGGCTATCAGCTTGTGATCTCTTCCTTCTATTGCAAATTCCTAATATTTTTAGCTCAAATGCACACATTCAATTTGTTAAGCTTCAAATTAATTATGCAACCCGGTATAACAAATCTCCCCTTATTGGTATTCTTTTCCAGGATTGTTCAGGTATTGCTGAGATTAATTCACTTTAATCCTTGTGTGTAAAGAGCTAATGGTACATTCAGATTTGGTCCTTATACAATACCTACTGGCAGACCTCACTGAGACTGTAGTACCCAGTCCTTGTCTCTAATCACAGAGAGATGGAATTGGTCTGGAGTTGGGAGAGTACAGAGGAAAAGCCATGGGTGAATGAGGAAATGTGTTAGGCAGGCTACCTGAGAGTCAGAGATTAGTATGTCCTAAAAACAGCAATTCAGGAAGCAGAATAATCAACAGATAGGTGAACTTTTCCAGAGAAAGAGCCATTCCTGAATCACCATCGTCATCATCTTTCTCCTAGTTTGGAAAATGTGCCATTCAGGATTTTGAATAAATTGTGGGGAGGAAATCAGCATGTGGACTAGGTGGTCCTCTGCGGTCTACTAAAGCACCAGGGAAGAGGAACGATAAACTTGCAGATGGAGAAGAACAAGTGTATGCCCTGTGCTCCACAATGCCCGATTCCTGCTGCAGCCCACCTGTCACCGGCATTCAGGGGAATGGGAGTCTGTGTGACCCTCCCTTTCAAGTCACAATCCTTGCAGTCTCTTGCAGTATAGGCTGAATACAGGATTACCAAGGGAGGATGTGGAGTTCTCCTGTCTCTGTGCTCCCAGGCTCTCTCCCATCCACGAACACTCACTGCACTTTACCCTCCCATCCCAGAACCAAGGTTTACCTCCCCGTTGGAGAGATATGTTTGTTCTGTGCTTATTTTAAACATTCTTGGTCTTTCCCTTCCCAAAGGTCTTGTGCTTTGTGTGTGGGTGTTTTGGGCTAGGCAGAGATGACAGAAGGAGAGGCCTGGAGAGAGTAAACTATCATTGGCCTTATGCATGCACTGGAGTTGTGTTCAACAGTGGCAAGGCCTGCCCTTCTCACCCCTGCTGCTGAAGATTCCACTACTTTATGGTTTTACTCACACTGATTAAACACCTTTAATTTCCCTTTTTGCCAGAACATCACATCAATACATCAAAAAATGTACTGTTGGGGTGCCTGAGTGGCTCAGTCTGTTAGGCGTCTGCCTTCCGCTTAGGTCATGATCTCAGGGTCCTGGGACTGAGTCCTGCATGGGGCTTTCTGCTCATGGGAGAGTCGGCTTCTCCCTCTCCCTCTGCCCCTGCTGGTGGGGGCTCTGTCTAAATAAATAAAATCTTTATAACCACATAAAAAAAGAAAGGAAGGTGTTAAATAGTACTACCTGTAAACCTGCTTTTGAGCGAAGAACCGAGTCCTCAATATATCCAAGAGCTGCGCATAGAAACGGGGCAGCAACGAGGAACACTTCCGTGTATGATAAAGACGGGAAAAGCACTGCGGACTCTCGTCTGAATGCGGCTTACCTGCCTTAACAGGAGAGCAATTCAGAACTTAGGGCTTCACAGCAACGTCCCTTGCATCGCCCGGCGCCAGTGCTGCTCGGTCGACCGTCCCTGTTCCCGCGCTGACCCGCGTTCCCCGGGCCGCTTCCTCCCTCCGGTCCGCCGTCGGAGTCCTCCGGGACCGCCCCTCCCGGCCTGCACGCCCCGGCGCGGGGAGCCCGCCGTCCCTTCCTGGTCCCTCTCCGGTCTTCCCTCCTCACCCGCCGCCGGCCCTTCCTGGTCCCTCTCCGGTCTTCCCTCCTCACCCGCCCGACGCGCCGCGCCGCTCTCCGGGACGGAGGCGCTCCCTTCCCAGCGGGACGGGGCACGCGGACACGCCGGCACACGCAGCCGGGGGCAGGTCTGGGCGCGGGGATCCGGGCCCGCTCTCCTCCCGCGGCGGGGGCGCACGGGCCTCCCCGAGGCCGCCGGAGGACGACGCTGGCTGCATCAGGGGAGGACTGGCTGCTGGGGAGGCCTCGGGGCGCCTTTGACCGCAGACAGACACGGACTACGGGCCCAGAGAGCGCAGGGCCCGGCGACTCCCCGCGGGTCTGACGGGCGGTCGCGGGGCCTGGGGCGCCCGCAGGAGTCCTCGGCCCCGGGGCGTGGAGAACGGAGCCAGGAAGGGGCCGACGAGCCCGGGTTTACGACTCAAAGACCACAACCCACTTACCGGACCAGGCCCTTCGCTTCCGGAAATCCTCTTCCGGGTGAGTAGGAAATTACGTGAGGGGCGGGGCCTTTGCCCGGGAGGGGCGAGGCCAAGATGGGGCGGGGCCGTGCGGGAGCGCGTCCAGCGTGGGGCGGGCGCGGTGCAGCGGGCGCGGCCAGGCTGGGACGTGGCAGAGGGAGGATGAGTAGGGACGTAGTGGCCGCGGAGGGGCGGGGTCTGGGGCTGGCGAGCGCGGCGGACCGCGACGACAGCGGAGGGGCGGGGCCGCGGCCGGCGTGGGGCGGGGCCGGGACGCCGGCGTGGGGCGGGGCCGGGGCGCGGCCGGCGTGGGGCGGGGCCGGGGCCGGGTGCGTCGGGAGGTAGGAGGAGGCGGCCGCAGACTTTCCGGTCGGCCCCACGGTCGGTGGCGCGCGCCGGCCGGCTGGCCCCTCGGGTCGGTTGTCGGCTGCTCGGTGTCCGCGGGAGCCGGCCGCCGCTCCCCTGCGTCCAGGAGCTGCTGGGGGCACTTCCAGGTGAGCCCGGGAGGCGCGCGGCCTCGTGCCCCGCGTGTGCAGACGCGCCCGGTAGGGGTGACAGGTGTGAGCGCGGCCCCCGTGGTCTGGGCCCGCGGGGCGCGGGGGCCCGGCGGGGGCGGACCTGGGGCGCCGCGGGGCGGCGGGCGGCGGGGCTCTTGGAGTTTTAGGGAGAAAAACCAGGAGACGTGTTAAAGCGCAGTGAAGGGTGCTTTCCTCAGGGTGTGGGGCTGTTTGTGCGTTGGGTGTGGGGACACCGCAGTTTTGCTGTGCCCGGCGGGGGGCTGAGCTCCACCGAGAGTGCGGTGCGCCGCGTGGTGAGCACAGCCAGGGAGCAGCGTGGGGTCCGTGGGTAGCAAGTTACTAGGAGGAAACGTGAGGGTTAGGGCTTGTGAGAAGAGTGACCTGATAGGTTTTTGCTGAAGACGGTCCGGGATTGTGGGTTATGGCAGGATAAGGACTGCCCGGATACTGTGCGGCCTGAGGACAGGCTCTCCGAAACGTACAGTGACATATTGGTTATTTTAAATAAGAATTACTTAAGAGACAGCCTATGCCAGAAGGACACCCAGACTCTCTTCTTCCTCCCTGAAGGCACGAATTAAATCCGCCATGTGGAAGGCTCGTGTACAGAGGAAGCCGATGCAGATTTCTGGGCCAGCATAACCGGATTCAGACTTCGTTCTAACCGTGAACCTGATTGATGGCCCCTCCGCGTGCATTGTACATCTGCTTTGTGAACGAGTCGCCTAAGGGAAACCGGCTTCTCCTTGAGATGC
>ML103858.1:70389-82527 GCA_003697995.1 Taxidea taxus jeffersonii
ACTTGTTGAAGGGTGCTGGTAATGTTCGTTCTTTTTCTTCTCTTTCTTTTTTTTCTTCAGTAAGATTTACTTACTCATTTTAGAGAATGGAGGAGAGACTGTGAACAGGGAATGAGGGAGAGACAGTCTCAAGCAGACTCCCATCTGAGCATGGAGCCAAATGTGGGCAGATCCTACCCTGAGATCATGACCTGAGCTGGAACCAGGAGTCAGATGCCCAACAGACTGAGTCCCCCAGGTGCCACACTGGTAATGTAATGTTCTTTAGGTGGGAATAACCCAGAGGGGTTGGAGTTACTGGGTTCTTTTAACTTCGCCTTATACTAATTGATGTTATTGATGAAAGCCTTGAATAAATTTTTTGGCTAGAAATATGAAAAATTGAATCATTCAGCTTGGAAGAGAGGGGACATTTGCTGCTTCTGTCCAAACAGCACTTTCAGGAGACCTCCCAGGAGATAGAGCTGGGAAGTCTTTTTTTCTTTTTTTAAAGATTTTATTTATTTATTTGACACAGAGACAGAGATCACAAGTAGGCAGAGAGGCAGGCAGAGACAGAGGGAAGCAGGCTCCTTGCCGAGCAGAGAGCCCGACACGGGGGCCAGTCCCAGGACCCTGAGGTCATGACCTGAGCCAAAGGCAGAGGCTCAACCCACTGAACCACCTAGGCACTCACAGTTGGGAAGTCCTGATTGGTGAGGAAGCCCTGGAACCCCTAGAGGTAGCCAGTACCAGAGGCGACCGACAGTCCATAGTGTCAGATGAAGCCTCAAGAGGACCCCTGGGAGTGTGGGCCACTGCACCCTTGAAGGCTCTGCCAGTGGGTGGGGTGGGCTGGGCCAGACCTCCATGTGGCTGGGTGTCCCCCGCACCCCCAACGGGTGCTGACTGCGCATGGGCAGGTGAGGAAGGTGGGGTGAGGTTGGGACCTGGAACTGGGCAATGTCTGGCCAAACTGGGTGACAGGAGGACATCGTTGGGGGATTCGTGGCATCTGCCTTTTTCTAAGCCTTAACCTGCGTAGTTGGGTGTATCTCTCCTTAGGGCAGACCTGGAAAACTTGGATTTCCCTGCAAGGTCAGGGCCTGCCCACTGACCGGGGAGCTGGCCGAATGCGGCACCTGGGAGCCCATGGTGTGGCCAGTCTGCAGTGTGAGTGACTGTCGCCAGTTGAGAGCTGCCATGTCAGAAAGTTTCAGTGGGCCATTTCCTGCTACCTGGAGGTTGTACACACAGACGTGGACTCTTAATGTGGTGGAACTTTTTCAGTATTGGCCACGATATCTGCCTAAATCATGTTCTTGTATTAGAAAAATGCACGTATTTCATCCAGAATGAAATGCTGTAAATACGTGCACTGCCTTTCTGCACAGGACTGTGTGGCTGCTGGGGTATTCTTCACTAAGACAGTTGGGAGACTGGATTCCTGGTAACCCCATGGGCACCCCTTCAGGGGAAGTGAGGATTGACACCTCAGAAATACTTCGGAATGGGAGGGCTCCTGTCTGGGATGGTGTCGGGATGGTTCCAGAGTGAATCATGGCGCCAGTAACCTGGAGGCCTGGACTGGCTCCACTGCCCTCACGCGGTAAGAGAGGTGCTGGACTTGGCACCCGTGAGCCACAAACCACAGCAAGGCCAGCAGCGTGGGTACAAGGCAGCGTGTGAGAGCAGCCCATGAGGAGCAGGAGTTACCTGCCTAATGTTGTTAGTCATCAGGAACACTGAATGTATTTCCCTTAAGGGCAGAGCTGTAGGAATCTGATGGGGTGGTCTGGGATGTTCTGGGGACCCTCCAAACAGACCTCTGGGAGCCTTGGGTGTTGGAGGATCCCTGGGCCCAGGGGGCCATCGAGTTCAAGCTGCCAATGTTTGAAAGCATTTCAGGGAGAAATCAGTCTTGACTGTGGTGATATGTAGGTTTGGGAGCCGAAGCTGAGCCCCACAGCCCACAAGGTTACCAACAGACAGAAGTTAGGTAACAAGGAGGGGGCAATAGGCACCCACAGGCTGAGCCTAATTGTCAGGGACCCACTGGGTATGCATCACCAGAGGCTGGCTGAGGTGTCTGACCCGGCAGCCCAGGCCTGAGGGAACACGAGGAACTGAAAAGGCAAATAGGAGGCGATCTTGGGCCCGGGAGCAGGCTACGGATGGACCCCTCGGACCTCAACACAGACCCCGGGGAGCTCTGGTTGTTCGAGAAGCCCAGGGACTCATGAAGCCCCCAGTTTCAAAAGGGATCTGTTTGTGCCAGTCTGAAGCTGCTGCCTTGGAAAGAATTTCAGGGTGTAACCACCCTCCACCCTGGGGTGGTGCAGTTTGGGGCATTGGCCTGAGCCCAGTATTCCACGAGGGGCTTGGCCAACAAAGTTGGGGGGGGCAGGAGAATGAGGAGGGCTGACTGCACATTCAAAGGCTGCTCAGGCCAAGGGGGAGGCCTGGACTTGGAACCGTACGTAGAACTCTGGCCCCAGAACGTGCTTTGGACCTCAGCAGGCCGCCACGGGCCCGATGGGCGAGGTGTCTTGGCACCTGGCAGATGCATGCATGGTTGGAGGCCAGTGGGGGGCTGACCGCCCAGATGTGGCTGCCGCGGGCCCGGGATGGCCTGCATCTTGAGAAACAGCCATGAGCTGCGCCTGGGTGTGGCTGCAAGCTCGTGGCTGTGGCATCTGCAGAGGCCAAGCTCTGCTCTACGCAACTGCAGTTGCACCGCTGGAGGCCGAGCTAGAGCATTCTGGGCTGCCTTGACAGGGAGAGACTGGAGGGATGCTCAGGCTGCCCTCCAGAGAGGCACTTCACCTTTGCTGGAGAAGCCCGGGACCCCTCAAGCAGCCAGTCCACCTGGGGAGGGGCAACCTGCCACTTGAGATTGTTTTCCTATGGGCTCCCGATGCCATTCTGATGCTCTGGGGTCGACCTGGAGCCCCGCAGGACAGGAGGCCACGGTGGGCTGGTGGGCTGGCACCATGCAGGTAGGGTGCCAGGGACCTGGAACAGGGAAGTTGTAGGAAGACGCCGTGCCCCAGGTGTGTCTACTCTGTGGGTCCCTGAAGTCAGTCTCAGTGGAAGTCTTAGCTGACACAGAGGTGCATATTGCCACTGGAGGCCAAGCTAGAAGCAGTGGCACACCCTTGTCAGCACTGGTTTGGAGGCCGCCTGGCTGGTGTATCTTACACAAAAACCCCTGGGAGCCTGGATTGCTGGTAAAGCTGGCGATCCCATCAGGCAGGCAGGCAGGCTCGATGGGGACTGACTGCTCCCACTCTTGTTTTTTTTTAAAGATTTTATTTGTTTGACAGAGAGATCACAAGTAGGCAGAGAAAGGGGGGCGAGTGGGGGGAGGAGAAGCAGGCTCTCCACTGAGCAGAGAGCCCCATGCAGGGCTTGATCCCAGACCCTGAGATCATGACCTGAGCCGAAGGCAGAGGCTTAACCCACTGAGCCACCCAGGTGCCCCTGCTCCCACTTTTAAACTGCCTCCTCTGACACATTCTCAGGGGTGGCCTCCCTCTGCCCAGGAGGTTCTGTTGGTGGTTGAGATGTGAGCAGAGTTCCGCAGGCAGAGAGACACCTGGTCTCAGAACAGGTCAAGGTGGGGTTCGGCATGCAGATGCAGGGAGCCAGGGACCAGCAGAGGGCGTGCGTGCAGCGGAGTTGGCTCTGCACGGGTGTTGGGCTCTCCAAGTTCTCTGCCTAATTCCCAGCTCTGTTACACAAAGGAGCCTGTTCCCTGCATCCTCCCCGCCCCCCAAGGTAAGCTGGAGGAACATGGACTGCCTTGGCCAAACGGCGCCTGTGTGGCTGTCCAGGTACTCTTCGTGAAGACACGCCTGGGAACCTTGATTCCTGGCAGCCCTGGTACGCCATCAGGTACACAGCCAGTTGTGGGGACTATTGACTCAGAAACATTTGGTGGGGGAGGGTGCCCTCCGCCCTGGAGGGTGTTCAGGTGGTTTGAGATCCAGTGGAGGCCCAGAAGCCTGGAGGGCCCCGGCTGGCCCCACTGCCCTCAGTGGCCGGGGGGGTAGGGTGCGGTAGAAGTCAGGGGCACTGTGAGAATTGCACAATGTAGGGGATCCTGAGCCCAAGGGGCCAGGCAGGTGTTGTGAGTGGGTGGTTGAGGGTAGGAAGCATCTGCCTCATTTTCATCACTGAATCTTGCTCTGAGGGCAGAGCTGGAGGAATCTGGTGAGCCCCCACCCCCACCCTGGGCAAGTTTTTGGGGGGACCCACCAGACAGCAGACCTCTGAGAGCCTTGGCTGTTAGGTAATCTCTGTCCCCATCAAGCATGCAGTCCAAAAGGCGTCTGTCTTCAGCCAGTTTCAAGCGGCCACGTTTGAAAGAATTGGGGGGAGTAAGGTCTCTGGACTGGGGGTAGCGGGCCGGGGGAGCTGGGTGGATCCGGCAGGCCAAGAGGAAATCAGACTCCTGGATGCCTTTCACATAGGGGCCTGCTGAACCTCATGCTCCTGCCCACATGGTTCTTAAATAGACCGGCAGGCTAGGGCCTTTTCTAGGGACTCGTTTAAGTAGAACTGGCTTCCTTTCAGAGCAAGTTTATCTCGGTGTGAAGGGTAAGTTGTATCCCCCAGAGAGAGAGAGGTCCATGTCCTGACCTCAGCACCTCATTCGGAAGGACCTTCGCAGATGTTAAGTGGGTAATAGGAGCCATCAGGGCGGCCCTAATCCTGTGTGACTTGTGTCCTTATAGAAAGAGGAGGGACATAGATGCGGGAAAAGCCGTGTAAAGACAGTGATGGAAGAGGCACCGCCATGCCCAGGGGATCCCTGGAGCCTCCAGAAGCTGTGGCCCCTGCGTGGCATGGGGGTGAGGGGGGAGCAGACTGTTCATCAGCCCTGTGTGGCGAGGGGTGGGGCGGCGGATGGTGCTGTGTCCCCTGCATGGTGGGGGGCCTTGGACGGTTCCACATTCCTTGCGTGGCGGGGGGACGGTTCTGTGACCCCTGCATGGCAGGCGGGGGTGGGGAGGGGTCCCAGATGGTTCCGTGTCCCCTGCGTGGCCGTGGGGAGCAGCTCCCGCGGGACGCTCAGTAGCAAGCTGGTTCCACAGGAGACCGCAGGCGCTGAGCCCCCGCCCCTGCTTGGCCAGCACAACCTTCCCCTTGGGCCTCCGGTAGGCGCAGGGCAGCCCTCCGGGTCTGACCATGGTGCAGTTCCTCCCCCGCCGTGTGCCTTGGGGCTGCGAGTCACAGTTACTGCGGTGGAAGCACACGGGGTGAACACGATTGGGCTGGACACGGGAGTGAAGGCGGGGCACTGGCCTGCGGGTGGGTGACGGTGAAAACATGGTGCTCGGGCGAGAAGCCAGACCCAGATGGCTGCGTGTCCGCGGTTCCTGGGCTGGGGCGTCCTGCACACGCCACGGGAGCGCTGGCCACTCTTGAGGGTGCGGCACAGCCCTGAGGTTTGTGTTTCCGGCGAGGCAGGTGTATGGCGTGTGAGGTCGGCCTCCCTGCAGGTGCTGGGAGGGAAACAAACAGCTCGGGGAGCTGGGAGCGGGGCTGGCACGCCTGACCGCCCGCCCTGACGGGCTGCACGCACTCCCCTCGCCTCCCACAGAAGGGGTGTGGACCGAGCAGCCCTTCTTTCTCTTCCAGGGACGGACAGCGCTGAGCTGTGCGCCAGCGACCCAGGCAGCGGCGTGGTGTGTGGAGTAACCGAGAAGTTTGGCCGGGGGTGTGCTCTCCGAGTCCTGGGCCCGGGGTTCAGCGCCTGGCGCCTTCCTCCTGGGCGTCGCTGCCCTGTGTCCCTCAGGGGAGGGGTTCTGCGTCAGGCCTGGGCTCGAAGCAGCCCCGCATTAGGATTTTCCTGGTAGAAACCATGTTACTTCTGCTAGTTTGTTGGGAAGAACACCTTTTTAAAAGTAAAGAACTTTACACTTTACGTATTATAAATTATTTCATGTATGTGGAAATATCAAATGGTAATTACAAAGCCATCATCCAGATCACGAAACAGAGCACAGATGAAGTGCCCAGGAGCACATTGCCCTGGTCAGAACCTCCTCCCCACCCCCAGACTGGTGGTGACAGTATCCTGGTGTTCATGGTTGGCTCCACATACGCACCCAGAAACAACCTGGCCCAGCTCCGTGTGTGCAGGAGACACTAGTGCACTTGGCGTTGTCACCCTACGCCCTTTTTTCAGTTTTTTTATTAAAAATTTAAATTCAGTTAGCCAAGGAATACTACATCACTGGTTTCAGAGGCAGAGGTCAGGGATTCATCAGTTGCGTAGAACACCCAGTGCTCACCCCACACGTGCCCTCCTTAATGCCCATCCCCCAGTCACCCCATCCCCTCACCCCTCCCTTCTGCGACCCTCGGTTTGTTTCCTGGAGTCCAGAGTCTCTCCTGGTTCGTCTCCCTCTCTGATTTCTCCCCCTTCAGTTGTCCCTCCCTTCCTCTGTGGTCCTCCACGCTGTTCCTTACATTCCTCGTATGAGTGAAACCATATGATAATGGACTCTCTCTGCTTGACTTACTTCGCTTAGCATAATCCCCTCCAGTTCCATCCATGTCAGAATATTCCATAGCGTATATGGACCACATCTTCTTTATCCCCTTATCTGTGGAAGGGCATCTCAGCTCCTCCCATAGTTTGCCTATTGTGGACATTGCTGCTATGAGCATTGGGATGCACGTGCATCTGTATCTTTGGGGTAAATTCCCAGTAGTGCAATTGCTGGGTTGTAGGGTAGCTCTAATTTCAACTTTTTGAGAAACCCCCATGCTGTTTTCCAAAGTGGCTGCACCAACTTGTATCCGCACCAACAGCGTAAGAGTCTTCCCCTTTCTCCACATCCTTTCCAACATTTGTTTCTTGCCTTGTCGATTTTGCCCATTCTGACATGTGTAAGGTAATATCTCAATGTGGTTTTTGACTTGAATTTCTCTGATGGCTAATGATGATGAACATTTTTTCATGTGTCTGTTAGCCATTTGTATGTCTTCTTTGGAGAAGTGTCTGTTCATGTCTTCTGCCCATTTCTCTGTCCATTTCTTGACTGGATTATTCATTTTTGGGTGTTCGAGAAATTCTTTATAGGCCTGGATACCAGCCCTTTATCTGTAATGTCACTTGCAAATATCTTCTCCCATCCCATGGGTTGGCTTTTAGTTTTGTTGATGTTTCCTTTGCTGTGCAGAAGCTTTTTGTCCTCATGAAGTACCAATAGTTTATTTTTGCTTTTGTTGCCCTTGCCTTTAGTGACATGTCTTGAAGTTACTGTGCCTGATGTGGAAGAGGTTAGTGCTACGTTCTTCTCTAGGATTTGGATGGATTCCTGTCTCACATTGAGGTCTTTCTTCCATTTTGAGTTTATCTTTGTGTGTGGTGTCAGAGAATGTTCCAGTTTCATTCTTCTGCATGTGGCTGTCCAGTTTTCCCAGCACCATTTGTTGAAGAGACTGTCTTTTTTCAACTGGATATTCTTTCCTGCTTTGTCGAAGATTAGTTGACCCTAGAGTTGAGGGTCCATATCTGGGCTCTCTTTTCTGTTCCACTGATCTGCATGTCTGTTTTTGTGCCAGTACCATGTTGTGTTGGGTGATCACAGCTTTGTAATAGAGCTTGAAATCAGACAGTGTGATGCTCCCAGTGTTTTGTTTTTCAATATTACCATGGTGATTTGGGATCTTTTCTGATTCCATACAAATTTTAGGATTGTTTGCTCCAGCTCTGTGAAAAATGCTAATGATATTTTGATAGGGATTTCATTGAAAATTTAGATTGCTTTGGGCAGCATAGACATTTTAACTTTTATTCTTCTGACCCGTGAGGATGGAATGTTTTTCCATCTCTTTGTGTCTTCCTCCATTTCTTTCATAAGTGTTCTGTAGTTTCTAGAGTAAAGATCCTTGACCTCTTTGGTTAGGTTTATTCCAAAGTATCTAATGGTTTTTGGTGCAATTGTGAATGAGATTGTTTCCTTAATTTCTCTTTCTTCAGTCACATTGTTGGTGTATAGAAACACAACTGATTTCTGTGCATTGATTTTGTATCCTCCCATGTTGTTGGATTGCTGTATGAGTCCTAGTAACTTGGGCATGGAGTCTTTGGGTTTTCCACATAAAGTATCATGTCATCTGCGAAGAGAGAGAATTTGACTTCTTTGCCGATTCATCATTTCTTTTTGTTTTCTGATTGCTGAGGCTAGGACTTCTAGTACTATGTACTAGACTAGTACTAGTACTAGCCCTAGACTACTATGTCTAGTACTATAGTGATGAGAGTGGGCATCCTTGTATTTGACCTTAGGGGAAGGCTCTGAGCTTTTCCCTATTGATAATGATATTTGCTGTGGGCCTTTCATAGACGGCTTTTATGATATTGAGGTATGTTCCCTCTATTCCTATACTCTGAAGAGTTTTAATCAGGAAAGGATTCTGTTTTTTGTCAAATGCTTTCTCTGCATCGATTGAGAGGATCATATGGTTCTTGTCTTTTCTCTTATTGATGTGTTCTATCACATTGATTTCCAAATGTTGACTCACCCTTGCATTCCAGGAATAAAGCCCACCTTGTTGTGGTGAATCATCCTTTTAATGAACTGTTAGATCCTATTAGCTAGGATCTTGTTGAGTATTTTTGTATTCATGTTCATCACGAATATTGCTCTGTAATTCTCCTTTTGGTGGGGTCTTTGCCTGGTTTTGGGGCTAGGGTTATACTGGCCTCATAGAAAAAGTTTGGAAGTTTTCCTTCTATTTTTTTTTTTTTTACCTTATTTATTTGACAGACAGAGATCACAGGCAGGCAAGGAGGCAGGCAGAGAGAGAGGAAAGGAAGCAGGCTCCCTGCCAAGCAGAGAGCCCAATGCAGGGCTCAATCCCAGGATCCTGGGATCATGACCTGAGCCGAAGGCAGAGGCTTTAACCCACCGAGCCACCCAGGAGCCCCTATTTCTAGTTTTTTGAAACAGCTTTAGTAGAATAGGTATTATTTCTTCTTTAAATGTTTGGTAGAATTCCCCTGGAAGCCATCTGGCTCTGGACTCCTGTCATTTGGGAGGTTTTTGATGACTGCTTCAATCTCCTTACTGGTTATGGGTCTGTTCAGATTGTCTGTTTTTTCCTGGTTCAGTGTTGGTAGTTTATAAGTGTCCAGGAATGCATCCATTTCTTCTAGATTGCTTTATTTGTTTGCATATAGTTGCTGGTAATAATTTTTATTAATTGTTTCTATTTCCTTGGTGTTAGTCCTGATCTTTCCCCTTTCATTCATGATTTTATTAATTTGGTCCTTTTCCTTTTCTTTTGGATAAATATGGCCAGTGGTTTATTGATCTTATTCTTTCAAAGAACCAGCTCCTAGTTTCGTTGCTCTGTTCTACTGTTTTTGTAGTTTCCATTTCATTGATTCTGCTGTGATCTTTACTATTTCTCTTCTCTAGCTTGGTTTAGGTCTTGTTTGCTGTTCTGTCTTCAGATACTTTAGGTGTAAGTTTAACTTGTGCATATAGGATTTTTCTAATTTTTTGAGAGAGGTTTGGATTTCCCTCTTAGGACTATCTTTGCTATATCCCATAGGTTTTGGATTGATGTGGTTTCATTCTCATTAGTTTCAATGAATTATTTAAGTTCTTCTTTAATTTCCTTGTTGACCCAATCATTCTTGAGCAGGACACTCTTTAACTTCCAAGTCTTTGAATTCCTTCCAAATTTCTTCTTGTGGTTGAGTTCTAGGTTCATAGCATTGTGGTCTGAAAATATGCAGGGGAAAATCTCAATCATTTGGTATCAGTTGAGACCTGATACCAAGTGTGTGGTCTATTCTGGAGAAAGTTCCATTTGCACCTAAGAAGAATGAGTATTCTTTGTTTTAGGATGGAATGCTCTGAATATGTCTGTGAAGTCCATCTGGTCCTGTGTGTCATTCAAAGCCTTCTTTCTTTTTTTTTTTTTAAGATTTTATTTATTTATTTGTCAGAGAGGGGGAGAGAGAGCGAGCGAGCACAGGCAGACAGAGTGGCAGGCAGAGGCAGAGGGAGAAGCAGGCTCCCTGCCAAGCAAGGAGCCCGATATGGGACTCTATCCCAGGACGCTGGGATCATGACCTGAGCCGAAGGAGCTGCTTAACCAACTGAGCCATCCAGGCGTCCCAAAAGCCTTATTTCTTTGATGATCTGCTGGGATGATCTGTCCGTTGCTATGAGTGGAGTGTTGAGGTCTCCTACTATTAATGTATTATTAACATGTTTCTTTATTTTGGTTATTAATTGGTTTGTATAATTGGCTGCTTCCATGTTGGGGGCATATTTACAATTGTTTACTCTTCTTGTTGGACAGACCCTTTAAGTGTGATACAGTATCCTTGTACATCTCCTACTACAGTCTTTTGTTAAAAAATCTTACTTGCCTGATATGAGAATTGCTACCCCACCTTTCTTTTGAGGCCCATTAGCATGGTAAATTGTTCTCCATCCCCTTACTTTCCATCTGGAGGTGTTCTTAAGTTCAAAATGAATCTCTTGTAGACAACATATGGATGGATCCTGCCTTTTTTTTTTTCTTTTTTAAAATCCAATCTGCAACCCCGTGTCTTTTCATGGGAGCATTCAATCCATTAACATTCAAAGTAACTACTGAAAGATAGGAATTTAGTGCTATTGTATTGCTTGCATATCCCTGTATCTATAGATTTTCTATATATCTCTTATATATATATTCTTGTGGGGCTGTCTTGCTGGTCACATATTCATTCCATTTCTGCCTGTCCTGGAAATTCTTTATCTATCCATCCATTCTGAATGACAGTCTTCCTGTGTAAAGTATTCTTGGCCACATGTTCTTTTCATTAGTACCATGAATATATCCTGCCAGCCCTTTCTGGCTTGCCAGGTCTTTGTAGACAGGTCTGATGTTATTCTGATGTTCCTCCCACCATATGTAAGAAATCTCTTCCCCCTAGCTGCTATAAGGATAGCTTCCTTGGCTCTAAGATTTGCAAGCTTCACAGTTGTTTATCAGGGTGTTGATCTATTTTTATTGATTTTAGGAGGGTTCCTCTCTTCCTCTTGGATATGAATGCATGTATCTTTTCTCAGATTAGGGAAGTTCTCAGTTATGACTTGCTCAAGTATATCTTCTAGTCCTCTCTCTTTCTCTCCACCCCTCAGGGGTCCCAGTAATTCTGACACTGGAACATTTCAGGACATCATTGATCTCTCTGCTTTCATGAGCTACTAGCTGCCTACCCCTGTTTTCCTCAGCTTCCTTCTATCAGCTTATCTTCTAGATCACTGATTGGTTCTTCTGCCTCATTTACTTTGGCTGTGAGAGTATCCAGTTTAGACTATATATCATTCGTAGCATTTTTGAGTGCGGCCTGATTAGATCTCATTTCTGCCCTTAGAGATTCTATGTTGTCACTAATGGTTTTCTTAAGCCTAGCTGTTAAGTTGATGATTACTATCCTGAATTCTATCTCTGACATTTTGCTTAAATCCATGTCCATTAGTTCTGTGGCAGAGGACATTGTCTCTGTTTCTTTTCTTTGTTGAAAGTTCCTCCTCCTAGTCATTCTGTTGAGGGATGGTTGAGTGAATGAGCAGAGTCCAAAATATCAACTACAACCCGAGCAAGACTTACCCTAACAAAATCAGGAGTGCTCAGAAGCCACCACTGAAAAACAAAACCAAAATTAAACATAAGAATAAACTTAAAAAACAGAAAAATTTTAAAAAGGTGGGGAGAGAAAGGTGGGCCCTGTGTGAACAAAGCAGGGTGTTTCAGTTGTTCCTGCGTGTATTCTGGCCTGTTAGAGGACACTATGTCCCAAAATTATTAGGAAGGTAAGACTTGTATATATAAAAGGTAAAACTGAACAGAGTGAAAAACGGGCTAAAATAAAGCATATATCTATAAAAAACACAGGTGTGGAATGATACAAGTTGAAAAGCAAGTATGAAAATTGAGTTGATATAATAGACATCTAGTTGAAATGAAAAGAAAAATACAATAGAGAAAGAAGCATGAGAAAAGGGAAATAAAAGAAAGAAAAGGAGAATTTTATCTGAAAAATAAACAAGTCACGAGGCCACATCTGGAGCTCAATATACAATTTCCCCCTGGCGTTGGGGTTTTACAGTCTTGTGGGAACTATAGGAT
>ML103859.1:7608-76391 GCA_003697995.1 Taxidea taxus jeffersonii
TTATTTATTTGTTAGAGAGAGAGCGAGCACAGGCAGACAGAGTGGCAGGCAGAGGCAGAGGGAGAAGCAGGCTCCCTGCCAAGCAAGGAGCCCGATGTGGGACTCGATCCCAGGACGCTGGGATCATGACCTGAGCTGAAGGCAGCCGCTTAACCAACTGAGCCACCCAGGCGTCCCTATTTATTTATTTATTTGACAGAGATCACAATAGGCAGAGCAGCAGGCAGAGAGAGAGGGGGAAGCAGGCTCCCTGACGAGCAGAGAGCCCAATGCGGGCTCAATCCCAGGACCCTGAGATCACGACTTGAGCCCAAGGCAGAGACTTAACCCACTGAGCCACCCTGGTGCCCCAAAACCCAATATATTTACCTTAATTTAAAAATGCTTCACTGACACAGACACGAAGTGAGCAAATGCTATTGAAAAAATGGTGCAAGTATACTTGTTTGGTAGAGGGTTGGCACAAACCATCAGTTTGTAGAGAATGCACTATCTGTGAATGCAGTAAAGTAAAGTGCAATGAAACAAGGTGTGTGTGTGTACTCTGAACTCTCCTAGTTGGCTGGCATCAGTCAGGTTTTGCTCACACACAGTATTTCACCGCATCCTGGCATTAGCCCTATGTGGGCGGCATATCTCCTGACACACAAGATTAAGATCAGACAGTTGGGAAGGGCAGAGCTGGAATGTAAACCCAGGCCCTCTAGCTCCCATCATGTCTCCCTGAGCTCTGGGATCTCCTGAACCCATTGTGATGAGAGAAGACAGAAGATGGAGGTTGACTTCAGCCCACACTGAAGCACAGGCATGTTCACAGTAGCCCTGACTGTGAGTGACAGAGGAGTCCATCTGCAGACTTTCTCTCTGCTTGGTTTTGTATTTGTTTCTAAAGGGGGCAGGAGAAGATCCTATTTGTATTTGGGTGGCAGGAACACCATCATAAACAGATTCTTCTGAGTTGGTGATCCACTTATATCACATATCCCACTGAGAGAATGAATCTAAGAACGCCACTGAGGTCTTCTCCAGAAAATGCTCATGCTCATAAATATTCAGAAAATTCATGGATGCCTTGAAATCGATTGATGGCAAAAAAATTTTCCCCCTGGGAGTGCCTGGATGGCTTAGTCAGTTAAGTGTCTGCCTTTAGCTCAGGTCATGATCTCAGGGTCCTCGATCCAGCCCCATATCGAGCTCCCTGCTTCTCCCTTTCCCTCTGCTACTCCCCTGCCGGTGCTCTCTCAAATCTTAAAAAAATATTTCCCTCTGGTAAATGTTCCTCTGACACTAGCAGTCCCTAAAAGTCCTGCGAAAGTTCTCTCTGCTTGAAAATACTTTCTGAGCAAATCCAGTCTGTAGGGTATAAAATCCCGATTAAGTAATTTAGTGAGAAGGAAGTGGTGGCGATAATAGAGGACAGAGCACAACAGATCTCTCCTCTGAGGAACCTGAACATAAAGCTGTGCTTGACATGGGCAGGCTGTGTCTGCTGGACTGTTGGCTCATCCTTGAGCTTCATGGACCACTTGAGAGAACACAGACCAGTCTCTCATTCTCAGCTCTGCCACTTGCTAATAGTTTGATTTCGGGCAAGTTATGCACCTCTCTGAGGATCTGTCTTCTCCTCTATAATAAATAGATAATAATGTGTCTCAGAGTTGATGTGAGGAATGAGTCAGTTTTATCTGAGAACATACAGCATAGAGGTTGATGATCCCAATGCATCCCAATGATCCCAAGGGTTCCTTCTAAGACACTGTGCATTCCATCCCCAGTAGTTTCCCAATGTTTGCTAAACATGGGAAAGGCTTTGGGAAAGAGCATGGGTCATGTGAAACAGGTTAAATACATGTCCATCCCTTCTGAACTGGGAGGGGCAAGCTTTACTCCTTTCATGCAGTTGCAGAGTAGATGAAAGGGATGCTCAGGATCTGCCCTGGCTGGTTGAGTGCCTCAACCTGGCTATGCCAAGCAAAACTCAATTTCAGAATCCTTCACTTCTGATGGCAAGAGGAGAAACTTCTTTTTTCCAGAATAAATCATACTGGTTTATTTATGCATTTTAACCTTGTTATTCCTTTGGGTTTATTTCAGATGTATTCCTTCTTTGGTCAAACCTTTTCCCCATGCTGCTGATCCCATCCCCTGGCTCCACTGGAACATTGTCCCACAAATCATCCCCTCTTTTACTCAGGCCTATTTGTTGTTATTTTTTAATGCAATGTTTTGTTTCTTTTTTCATTATAAAAGTAACACAATCTCATTAGAGGTATATGAGAATCAAACTCATTACCATATATATAAGTACTTTCAGTCTGTTTCTAGCTGCTTTCCCCAAGGCCCTATGCATATAGATGTAATCAGCAAGGCAGGGCCAGAAGTAGAGATTTTTGAAAGGGTCTCTGGAGATGGGCTAAGCTGAGGAAGGAAGAAGGAGGGGAAGGGAAAGCCCAACTTCCTTGATTAGAAAGTCAAGAACTTTTTTAGTTGTTATTGTTGTGGGGGAGTTGAGGAGGACTAAGGAGATGGATTCAGGGTGTGGTAGAGTCCAAGATAAAGAGAGTGAGAAAAACTGGGGGACAGGATATTAAGTGTGGCTGCAGGTTATAAACTGGGTCCCCTGGAAAGTTTTTAAAGAGAGTAAAATAAATATTGGCATTATTTTTAATTACTTTTGGTAGCTGGATTATATTTGATGCAAAATCACACTGAGATTGGACCACATAGCACTCCAGGACTTATTTGGGTTACATAAGGTAGCCAAGGTTCATTCAGACCAAATCAGGACTTTTTTTTTTTTTTAACACTTATAAAACAATAAAATTTCAAAAACCAAACATTTAAAGAAACTGCATTGTACCTATGCCTTTAGGGGATTTTTCTGTATGCTGGACTTAATGCAGCATCTGAAAATATGAGTCCAATGACCTCTCCTTGTTTCCTGGTGAATTTCCCTGAAACAAATATAGTTTTTGCTGCTCTAGAGACTTTTGAAAAACAGTTGTATTAATTTATTTTAACCTGACACGTGTACTATATTATGACTTAGACCAAATTGGATTTTATCATAATAGGCATGTTCTCCCTAGGGTGTGGTGAGTCTGAAAGTGGCCCGAGCACTTAAGGGAAGTATGCTGCCTCTCTTATGCCATCTGAACTCCATGAATTGGTGCAGTAGCCCAGCAGTGACCAGCCTTCCTGGAATTTGTGTCTCCTGCAGGTGGATGCAGTTATGGTGGAGCTGAGTCTGAGCCACGTGGCAGATCGACTAATTGGCAGCTGCAACCTTGGGGGGATTTCCAATGGCGAGCGGCGCCGGGTCTCCATCGCAGCCCAGCTCCTCCAGGATCCCAGTAAGTGGGACCCAGAACTGCTACTAGCTGCTGCCTGGGTGTGTTCCATGGGTCTGTAGACATTTTCAGTCCTTTTTTTACAGTCTCCATTTGGAAAGGGGTTTGTGTGAAACTGACATCACTGAGGTTTTTCAGACTGGGGACCCATTTCTTTGGAAATACTACATAGTTCTTTTTTTTTTTTTTAATATTTTTCAGTCCTCCAAAATTCATTGTTTATGCACCACAGCCAGTGCTCCATACAATATGTGCCCTCCATAATACTCACCACCAGGCTCACCTCTCCACCCCTCTTTCCAAAACCCTCTTTGTTTCTTGGAGTCCACAGTGTCTCATGGTTTGTCTCCCCCTCCGGCTTCCCCCAACTCACTTCTCCTCTCCATCTCCCGATGTCTTCCATGTTAGTCCTTATGCTCTACAAGTAAGTGAAACCATATGATAATTGACTCTCTCTGCTTGACTTATTTCACTCAGTATAACCTTTTCTAGTCCTGTCCATGCTGATACAAAAGCTGGGTATTCATCCTTTCTGATGGAGGCATAATACTCTATAGTATATATGGACCATATCTTCTTTATCCATTCGTCAGTTGAAGGGCATCTTGGTTCTTTCCACAGTTTGGCAACTGTGGCCATTGCTGCTATGAACATTGGGGTACAGGTGGCCCTTCTTTTCACTACATCTGTATCTTTGGGGTAAATACCCAGCAGTGCAATTGCAGGGTCATAGGGTAGCTCTATTTTTAGTTTCTTAGGGGATCTCCACATTGTTTTCCAAACTGGCTATACCAACTTGCATTCCTACAAATAGTGTAAGAGGGTTTCCCTTTCTCCACATCCTCTCCAACACTTATTATTTACTGTCTTGTTAATTTTGGCCATTCTAACTGGTGTAAGGTGATATCTCAAGTGGTTTTGATTTGAATCTCCCTGATGGCTAATGATGATGAACATTTTTTCATGTGTCTGTCAGCCATTTGTATGTCTTCTTTGGAGAAGTGTCTGTTCATATCTTCTGCCCATTTTTTAAAAGATTTTATTTATTTATTTGACAGAGATCACAAGTAGGCAGAGAACCAGGCAGAGAGAGGGGGAAGCAGGCTTCCTGCCAAGCAGAGAGCCCGATGCGGGGCTCGATCCCAGGACCCTGGGATCGTGACCCGAGCTGAAGGCAGAGGCTTTAACCCATTGAGCCACCCAGGTGCCCCTCTTCTGCCAATTTTTTGACATGACTTCCTCTTTCAAGACATGTCTCCAAAGGCAAAGGAACCAAAGCAAAAATGAACTTTGGGACTTCATCAAGATCAAAAACTTCTGCACAGCAAAGGAAACAGTCAACAAAACAAAGAGGCAACCCACAGAATGGAAATACATAGTTCTTGATGTTATTCTATCCAAGAACAAAACAGCTCTTGGACTTAGAAGCACTGCATCTGTGTTTTAATGTTCAATTAGGGTCTTCCATGAGCACAGGACTCTGGCCTGTCCATTATTATTAGAGTAGCAGCACTGGGTGGGGGGCGGGGAGAGCTACAGAAAGTGAGTTTTGGTGTGCCTAAAAGAACATATGAAATGTCAGGAATTAAAGCAGGACTTTGAATGATACACAAAAAACCGTGTATTTTGGAGGGAGGAGCTATCAAGATGGGGTAGCCAGTCACCTGCCTTTCCTGCTGGGTTATTTTCCTCATTACTGGGGAACTCTCAGCTCTTACAAGCACGTGGAAGAGGACATGCTGCACCTGGATACTCCACAGGGGCCCACTAAGACTGCCTGCTCTTCAGATGGTGGTTGGTCACTAGAAGGCAAAGAAGAGAGACATTCTTAAGAGCCCTTTTCTTTTCTTTTTTTTTTTTTTTAAAGATTTTATTTATTTATTTGACAGAGATCACAAGTAGGCAGAGAAGCAGGCAGAGAGAGAGGGGGGAAGCAGGCTCCCTGCCAAGCAGAGAGCCCGATGTGGGGCTCGATCCCAGGACTCTGGGATCATGACCTGAGCTGAAGGCAGAGGCTTTAACCCACTGAGCCACCCAGGCACCCCAAGAGCCCTTTTCACTTTCTGGGTACATAGCCACAGTTAAACCCTTTAAAGAATCTAAATGCCTATCTCAGCTCAGACTTTGTTTTATCGGGCAGTTTTTTGCTGTGCAAAGACCGTCAATGTTCGAAAGTGCTTCACATAAACTGAGGTTATGTCTTTTTTTTTTTTTTTTTTTAAGATTTTCTTCGTTTATTAGAGATGCAGCGAGAGAGGGAACACAAGCAGGGGGGGAGTGGGAGAGGGAGAAGCAGGCTTCCTGCCAAGCAGGTAGCCCGATGTGGGACTCAATCCCAGGACCCTGGGATCATGACCCAAGCTGAAGGAAGACGCTTAATGACTGAGCCACCCAGGTGCCCTGAGTTTGTCTTTTTTTTTTAATTTTAATTTTCTTTTTTTATAGACATATAATGTAACCCCATCACACTCTCCCGACACCCCTTCCCCCCACCCCCCTCAGTTTGTTTTATGACATTAAGAGTCTCTTTTGGTTTGTCTCCCTCCCAATCCCATCTTATTTCATTTATTCTTTTCCTACCCCCCAACCACCCCCCCATTGCATCTCCACTTCCTCATATCAGGGAGATCATATGATAGTTGTCTTTCTCCGATTGACTTATTTCACTAAGCATGATACCCTCTAATTCCATCCACGTCGTTGCAAATGGCAAGATTTCATTTCCTTTGATGGCTGCATAGTATTCCATTGTATAGAGTTTATGTCTTTTTAACCAGCCTCCTCTTAGCTAGCCTTTTGAAAACAACTTGGTGCCCACTCATCAGCCCTTGTTCCTTGTCATGGTCCTCGGGACAGAGTCCAAACAACCCATAGTACATTTGAGAGGCCTGATCTTGTTGCTGCCCTGAAACCTTTAAGGATTAAGGCCAAGATGTGCTGAGAGGTGGGTCCTCTGAGGTAAGGTTCCTTCATTTGGACGTGGGCTGAAAGCCAGTTTACATGTAGGTACTTCTTACATGCACTGTTTGGATAGGTTAAGATGGGATGGGGTAAGATATCCCAGTAAGGAACTGTTCAAAATTCTGAGTTAAGAGTCCAGAGCCCAGTCTTATCCGTGATTCAGAAACCTGACCCTTTCTTGCCTGCAGAGTTCATGCTGTTTGATGAGCCTACCACAGGCCTGGACTGCATGACAGCAAATCAGATTGTTGTCCTCCTGGCAGAGCTGGCTCACAGGGACCGAATTGTGATTGTCACCATCCATCAGCCACGTTCTGAGCTCTTCCAGGTGAGGGGGACTCTTGTTCCTGCTTAACTCATCAAGGGTGGGTAGATGTATGTGTTGAGCTGGGGATCGTGAGGTAGAGATTAGTACTCGTCAACCAGGGCCCTTGGGGCCAATATCTCCTGATATGGGAAGGGCACCTACCATGTACCAAATACTTTCTCTGCACTAGTTCATGTGGTCCACACAACAATCCTATGCTATGGGTATCAGTACTGCCACTTTACAGAAAAGAGGGAGACTTAGAAATGATGTGAAATTGAATCAAGTGTCTGAGGTTAAACAAACCTCAGGAGGTCACTCACTCACTCAGGTCACTCACTCAGGAGCATGGCTAGCCCTCAAACCTAGGACCAATGGCGAGGTCCAGGAGTTCTTTTCCACTCCAGATGTGATGCGGGGCCCAGGTCAGATGCAGCACAATGCACACTGGCAACGCAGATTAAAAAAAAATAGGAACACGCTTTGTGTGTCTCCAGTGGGCACGTTAAGAATCCCGATGCATGGCTGAGATCAATAGGGACTGACTGCTTGGAAATGTATTCTCCAGAAGGATATGGTGACCTGATATACACTAATGCCATCAATTTTCCCACCAGCTCTTTGATAAAATCGCCATTCTGAGCTACGGAGAGCTGGTTTTCTGTGGGACACCAGCAGAAATGCTTGATTTCTTCAGTGGTTGCAGTTACCCTTGTCCTGAACATTCAAACCCTTTTGACTTTTATAGTAAGTTTTTTTCCTCACATTTCCCATGATGAATGTTCATTCAATTTTGTCATCTCAGATTTCTGCCTCGATGTCAACAGCACTAGTGGATTTTATTCTTGCTTTTGTTTTGGTGATTTCACTCTTTAAGGAGTTAATTTGGCTGGATCAGATAACTTGCCATACATGACCTATCAGAATGAGGCGGGGGACCTCTCTTAAATCGCTGCATGCCTGCTTTGTCAAAGAAGAATCACCTGAGCTTCTAAATTCTCCCAGACAGCCCCAGTTGAATTCTCAAGGCCTAGCTGATAGGTTTAAAATATTCTGATTTTACAGGTGGGCATGATCACCAGGTATTATTCTGATGGGATGAGGTATTAGCTAGTACTCCTGAATCAATGATAAAACATACATTATCAGCCATTGTGCATATATATGCATTTAAAAACACATGGGTCATTTCTTTTGGGAAAAAAAAACTTAGTGGACCTGACATCAGTGGATACCCAAAGCAAAGAACGGGAAATAGAAACCTACAAGAGAGTTCAAATGATTGAATCTGCCTACAAAGAATCAGCAATTTATCGCAAAACCTTGGAGAATATTGAAAGAACAAAACACCTGAAAACATTACCAATGGTTCCTTTCAAAACCAAAGATTCTCCTGGAGCTTTCTCTAAACTGGATGTTCTCTTGAGGTAAGAACGTCACCCTGTTTTAGGTGGTTAGACATCCACCAATAAGAGAAAGAGAATTACAGTGGTGGTGTTTGGCTTTCAGGAGAGTGACAAGGAACTTAATGAGAAATAAGCTGGCGGTGATGATGCGTCTTGTTCAGAATCTGATCATGGGTTTGTTCCTCATCTTCTACCTTCTGCGGGTGCCGAGCGATGTGCTGAAGGGTGCTGTCCAGGACCGCGTGGGCCTCCTGTACCAGTTTGTGGGTGCCACCCCATACACAGGCATGCTGAATGCTGTCAATCTGTGTGAGTGCCCATGCCCAGGAGATGCACCCCCGGGGGCTGGGAGGGCACTTCCCCTCTTCCTGATGATCTCTCCTCTCCAGCTGGCATCTTGCAAGACTCCACCATTATAAGGGTATTTCACTGAGCTAAACTTGGCTCTCTCCAGATTCTCTCCCTGGGGAAGGATTAAGTACTGAGTTACTAACATCTTAGTGTGAATTAGTTCACCAAGTAGATCTCACTAAGGGTCTAAGGATCCAGAGAAACGTGAAGTTAGGAGCTGCTGATGGGGCAGGGCTTGGGAAGCATTTTTTTAAAAGATCATTCCTGGTATTCCTATCTTTGCCATTAGGATGTACAGGCCCTGGAGGCCCAGATACTGTCAACTTGGCATTATTATATTCTTTTTGGAGCCGATTTAGGACAGCTAGCACCTAATTTTCAAACTCAGTGAGAATCCAGCAGCAGTACCTAATTGCCTGATTTTCTGTGCCAAGACCCTGCACAAAAAGAGGACAAACTACCTCACATCATTCATGACCCTTTTGCACATATATTCTTGAATTTGTGACAACCCTCCATTGACTTTAGAGAGAAAGAAATAAACTTTGACAGCTTATGCAACATACTATAATTCAGGTAGAGTAGAGTTTTGTGGTGGGAAGTACTTAAAGTTCTATCGACAGCAGTCCCTACTTTCCATGACTAGGAAGTCCCAGCTGGTCCCCACCACCCAGCCCTGACAACTCAAGTTCAATTTGGGCTAGCCCTCCTTTCCTCAGCTGTGTCGTGACTGGGTATTCTGAAACCTGCCTTCTGTTTCCAGTTCCTGTGCTGCGAGCTGTCAGCGACCAGGAGAGCCAAGATGGTTTGTACCAGAAGTGGCAGATGTTGCTGGCCTATGTGCTGCATGTGCTCCCCTTCAGTGTCCTTGCCACCATGATATTCAGCAGTGTATGCTACTGGTAAGGGGGTGTTCAGAGGTGTTCAGTCCTCCTGGGTCAGACTTCCTGGCAAGTTCCACATGGCCACTGGGACTGATGAAGGGGGAGCTCCAGGGTGAAGAACTCCCTCTTCTTGGCCCTCAAGGTCTGTCTTTGGCCATCAATGACCAGTACAGTGTCCTTTGCTTCTGGACAAATAAAAGAACCCGGCTGGGGTCACATGGGACTTGTGAGTAGAACCACAGGATTACATGGTGCCAGGGACTGTCATGTCCTGCATCCTCTGTAGGGCCTGGGCAGAGAAAACTGCCCTGAAGTCGTTGGGATCCAGGTGTAGGGGCAACAACCAGCTGCTGAATCTCGATGAAGCATGGCTCCTGTCAGCTGGAGCGGCAACTCTGCCTGAGGTTCCACCAACCCACCTGCGACATCACATTTGGGCTGGTGTGAGTGGGCTTGAGCAACAGGAGAGGGGCTATGGGAAGAGGCACTGGGACACCACGAAGTATCCCTGATGCTCTTAGGTTGTGAGTGATGGCGTATAGACAATGCTGCTGTTTGTTTCTTAGAACTTTTCAAAAATATAAGTCCAAAAATGGGTAGTTATTTGCAGGATTTGCCATCCTAGGGAGAAATGTCTTCCCTAATTCCCATGGCTTTCCCTTAAGATGGGGGTAATACCTGGTATTCTTTTATTTTTTTTTAAGATTTTATTTATTTATTTGTCAGAGAGAGAGCGGGAGCGAGCACAGGCAGACAGAGTAGCAGGCAGAGGCAGAGGGAAAAGCAGGCTCCCTGCTGAGCAAGGAGCCCGATGTGGGACTCGATCCCAGGACTCTGGGATCATGACCTGAGCCGAAGGCAACCGCTTAACCAACTGAGTCACCCAGGCGTCCCAGGACCTGGTATTCTGTGCCTCTAGTAGAGTAATGGTGCCTAGCTTGTCCCAAGAGAACTTTAGGCCGTTCTTGAGATACTGTCTTTCTTTTCTTTTTTTTTTTTAAGATTTTATTCATTTATTGGACAGACAGATCACGAGATACTGTTTTTATTAGAGCTATGGGATTCATAAGCATGTGCTCTTAACATAGCCAGTATATAGACCCATGATATGTGAGATGAATAATTACTATGAACTAAGTGATACATAAAGACAACCCAGCACCTAATAAGTTTGAGCTCCCAGATGAAGAGTGGGAGAGTCTTGGTGCAGTTGATTAGAAGTTGGGATCATTCTGGCGAGTGCTAACTTGCTCTAAGTTGTTAGCAGGAGGCTGGGCTCCTCACTGAGGACGATGGCAAGGAACACAGGGCCTTCCTGCTGGCCCTGACGAAGCCTCCTTGTTCTTTGACACTTAGGAGCATGCTGAATTTCTAATCTATGATGTAAAGCACAGACCTGTCTAGTTCAGGCTGAATGATCCATGGATTTAAAAATCCAGCAGAGGGGTGCCTGGGTGGCTCAGTGGGTTAAAGCCTCTGCCTTCAGGTCATGGTCCTGGGGTCCTGGGATTGAGCCCCGCATCGGGCTCTCTGCTCGTCAGGGAGCCTGCTTCCCTTCCTCACTCTCTCTGCCTGCCTCTCTGCCTACTTGTGGTCTCTGTCTGTCAAATAAATAAAATCTTAAAAAAAAAATCCAGCAGATTTTTAAAAATCTGGTTATTTTTGAGTAAATCAAGGTTGCTGAAAATTGAAGGCCTTGCTAATTTAGACTCTTGCCACTCATTGTGGCCCATGGACCAGCATCAGCCGTACCTTGGAGCTTGTCTAACATGTAGAATCTCCGGTCCAGCTACTGAATTGGGTTCCGTGTTTAAAAGGATGCCCCAGGTGGTTCCTATGCACTTTAGAATTTGTGAAGCATGAAAAACTGCGCATGAGAAAGAAAGTACTTTAAGATTTGAGAAAACGGCAGTTTTAAACTAGGTTCAGTGTAAGCATACAGGTCATGACTATTTTTGATAAAAAGTCGGGCATTAAAAAGTCCCTCATTTCCTGGGACGTCTGGGTGGCTCAGTTGGTCCCAGAGTCCTGGGATGGAGTCCCACATCGGGCTCCTTGCTTGGTGGGGAGCCTGCTTCTCCCTCTGCCTCTGCCTGCCACTCTGTCTGCCTGTGCTCACTCCTGTACTATCTGACAAATAAATAAATAAAATCTTAAAAAAAAAAAGTCCCTCGTTTTCAGTAGCAGCACAGCTATTACTGTAGCAAATATTTAAATTAAATGACAGAAATAATTGTTGAATGCCTACTAAGTGCTAGGCGCCATACTAGGTGCAACAGAAGACTCCAGAAAGAGTGAACAGATGGTGCTGCAATGAGACAAAATGAGGGGTCTAGGGGTCAGGTGAGGGAGAGTGGATTTAATTAGTACAGCAATATGCCTTGTTCAGCACACCTTCAGGGAGAGAATTTAAGTTAAAGAACAGGGATTCCAAGGTGTGGGCACTGGTAAGGCAAAGAATAGCAGGGGTGGGGGCCAGTAAGGACCTGAGGCAGCTTGGAATTTGGGGAAATAGGAGGCAGGAGGGACAGCATGATCAGAGAGAGCACTTTCAGAATCTGAAATCTTGGGAAAATGGAATAATTCTGAGTAAAATTTAAGTCCAGGATTTGGTGAATGATGAAGCTTAGGTGGATGGAGCCACTGGAACAGATCAGGATACCTAATTAGGAGGCGTCAATGCTGAAGGCTAATCAGAAAGGTTAAAAAGACCTTGAGGATAATGACAGTGGACAGGAATGCAAAGACTAACCCTGGTCCAGATACTGTAAGATCATCAAAGGTGAGAGAATGTCATAAAAGTCACTAATGATTGTACTGAGAAAGAGAACAGTACAAGCAAACTTCATGATTTGTATGAGAGGAAAAATAGATGGCCTTGGAGAGTGGTCAGGAGGCATGCATATGAGACCTGGCAACTCCTTTTCCTTACTCTACAGATGGAAGAAAGAGCAGCCATGTCTAATGGTTGTTGAGGACATGCTATTATCCAGGAAGTGTATTTAGTAAAAGGAATTTAAGAGTTAAGGGGCATGGATGCAGGAAAGTCTGTTTACAAGAAAATGAAGATAAAATAAATGGAAGGGGCTGGTGGAATAAAAGAATGGAATGGAACAGACCTGGGAGGGCTAATTCACCAGAGGATGGCGGCAGTGAAGGGTTTTCACACTGGCAGCAACCCCACATAACTGGGATGGAGGAGCAGAGAAGTAGGCTGAGTGAGCCCTTAACACTGGGAGAGTAGGCTAGCTAGGGTAGGAGCAGTGCCAGTGTAGGCAGAACATGGTTATTTTTGGAGAAGCCTGGAGAGTTCAACCACTCTACTAATTGCACCAGTTGTGACCACTGTTCAAGCATTAATATATATATTTTTAAGATTTTATTTATTTATTTGACAGAGCCAGAGAGCACAAGCCGGGTCGGGGTGAAGAGGAATGGCAGAGGGAGAGGGAGAAGCAGGCTCCCCACAAGCAGGGAGCCTGATGCAGGACTCGATCCCAGGATGCCAGGACCATGACCTAAGTTGAAGGCAACTTTTTTTTTTTTTTTAAAGATTTTATTTATTTGTCAGAGCACAGGAGCGAATACAGGCAGAGTGGCAGGCAGAGGCAGAGGGAGAAGCAGGCTCCCTGCCGAGCAAGGAGCCCGATGTGGGACTCCATCCCAGGATGCTGGGATCATGAAACGAGCCGAAGGCAGCTGCCCAACCAACTGAGCCACCCAGGCGTCCCCTTTTTTTTTTTTTTTTTTTAAAGATTTTATTTATTTGTCAGAGAGAGAGAGAGAGAGAGCAAGCACAGGCAGACAGACAGACAGGCAGAGGCAGAGGGAGAAGCAGGCTCCCTGCTGGGACTCGATCCCAGGATGCTGGGATCATGACCCGAGCCGGAGGCAGCCGCTTAACCAACTGAGCCACCCAGGTGTCCCTGAAGGCAACTTTTAACCAACTAAGCTACCCAGGTACAACACACATTAATATTTTCCTCTGAGAACTGAAGGAGCTGTGAAAGGGAAAAGGTGGTACACGAAGCTGGAGTCAACAGAAACAACTGGTGCTACTAAATGGCCTCCAAGCTTGGCTTTGTTCCGAAAAGGCCTCTCAGAGGGGAGTGTGGCTTACCCCGAAAACTCTTCCCACCCACTAACCACCATGGGCTTACTCATAAAAGGCACATGTGGTGTTTTTCTTAAATAATCCCTGGAGAGGAAACTAAAGACCTTATGTTTTTCCAGGACTCTGGGCTTATATCCCGAGGTTGCCAGATTTGGATATTTCTCTGCTGCTCTCTTGGCCCCCCACTTAATTGGTGAATTTCTAACGCTTGTGCTACTTGGTATTGTCCAAAACCCAAATGTGGTCAACAGCATGGTGGCTCTGCTCTGCATTGCTGGGATACTTGTGGGCTCTGGATTAGTAAGGTAAGATAGACAATTCAGAGGATTTTCATTGATGATTTGTGGTTAATGATCACTCAATAACAAATTAAGAGGAGAGCTATGTGACATGGGCTAAAGGTATCACACTATGGTCTGGAGAGTTTATAGTGCTTTCTTATCATTATTTAGACCTTGATCTGTTTACCATTTGTTCAGTAAAATGTCTTCACACTGAGAGTCAGGAAATGACAATTTAGGCATGTTATTCATATGATTCACATGTCGTAACTGGAGGAGGAAAACCAATCCATTCTCTGGAAAAACTCACAGCCTCTTACTACAAGCAAAATAGCATGCATTTAATTCATTTCCACCCTGGCACTGTCTTTGTTCTGGTTCTCAACTCCCCCCCTTTCTTTTAGGAAGTAAGAACAATAAGAGAAGATAAGAACAAAACAGACAAGAGCTTGCATGATAAAAGATCAAGAAAGTATCAGGACTAGAAGGACACAAATGTTAACAAATGTTAATAGTAATTATCTCTGGGTAATAATTTAATTTTTTCTTCACATTTTCCTTTGTTTTGTCAATTTCTTTAATAAAGCACTTTATAAGCAAGAAAAAAAAATATATACACACACACACACATATATTTTAAAAAAGCAGCTGCTGAAAGGGTGGACAATTTTAGAAGAGTGGCAGTGGTCCCAGGTGGGTCCCTAAGGAAATGTGAAGATGGCTGGTTCTTTTTTTTTTAATTATTATTTTTTAATTTTTAAAAAAGATTTAATTTATTTATTTGACAGACAGAGATCACAAGTAGGCAGAGAGGCAGGCAGAGAGAGAGAGGAGGAAGCAGGCTCCCCGCTAAGCAGAGAGCCCAATGCGGGACTCGATCCCAGGACCCTTAGATCATGACCTGAGCCGAAGGCAGCGGCTTAACCCACTGAGCCACCCTGGCACCCTGGTTCTTTAATTTATAAAAGCTCCAGAGCATCTATAGATGTAATTATATTTATATATTTAATTATTTCACTCTCAGAACAATCCATGTTTCAGTAAGAAAACTCAGCTTGGACTTGACTTTGCTCCAGTCAAGCCACTGTGAATACTCGCAGAGAGAGGACTGACCCAGGAGTCAGAGACTTCCTCTGCCTTGTATCTGCCACATGACCGCAGGCAAAGTCCCTTTTCTATCTAAATTAGTTTCCTCATTTATAAAATGGCGCTCGTGATTTGGTCCCTTCTGCCACAAGGGAAACATGAGAAGCAAATGAGATAATCAGAAGCACTTCATAAGCTGTAGTGAGTTATAGAAAGGTGAAATATCACAAAGCAAAGTGAGCTGGTTTTGATTAGTCAAGAAGGACCATGTTTATGATGCCATTATTACACTGTATTTGTGTTGCTTAAATGATTGTTAGCCTCTCTAAAAAGTGCACAAATCAAATCAAGCCAGCAAGATACAGATCCAATGTTGGGCAGGATCACCTCTTGAATATTTTTTTCTACTAAATATTTCATTTATTTATTTATTTGAGAGAGAGAGAGAGAGATCACAAGCAGACAGAGAGGCAGGCAGAGAGAGAGGGGAAAGCAGGCTTCCTGCCAAGCAGAGAGCCTGATGCAGAGCTCTATCCCAAGACGCTGAGATCATGACCTGAGCCAAAGGCAGAGGCTTAATCCACTGAGCCACCCAGGCGTCCCACCTCTTGAATATTTCAGTCATTACTTGTTCCAGTCAGCCTGGCACTATTTTGTGTATTTGGTTTGTAGAAAAAGGGGATTTGTTGTTCTGAAAAGATAGGCAGTGGCCAACATTACCAAAGTCTCCTGGGTTTTTTGCAAAACCTCAACATCTGGGCTTCACCTGGATTCCACTCCGGTCACTGAATTGAAACTCTGCTCTTCAGGGGCCAGCCCCATTGACCTCCTCATCATAAAGTTCACATACTTCCCTCAAGTCATTGCCTTTCCTGACTGCTTGCCTGCAACATTTGCATTTTTGGCTGCCTCCTCCTCAAAACACAAACAGAAATAGCTTTGTTCTACTTACAAAATAATGCAAATTCTTTGGGGGAAAAACTGTACACAATATGGTAGTGCATAAGGAAGAAATTTAAAGTTACTCAAGTCTCACAAACTTAAATTTTGTTGTGTATCTTGCTAGACTCTTATATAATCTTTCATGAAAATGAGATTGTACTATTGTGAAGGAGTTAAGTATGCACTTAACAATATAATGTGGACAGTCCCATGTCAATAAATTTAGATCTTCAGTTCCTTCCTCTCTGAAATACTCCAAGGATTTCTGTGATTTAGCCTGATTGTCCTGTGTCTCTCACGAACCTGTTTGTGTCCCTTTGCCACCCTCATGAAGCCTGCCTGCTGTTCCCTTGGATAGAGCAGCTCTCTCTGAAAGCCTGCCACTTCTCTTGCAGCCTTCCTTTCCAAGGACGGCAGACTTGAGGCCAGCAGCTGTGCCTCATTCATCATTATAGTTCTTCTCAGTGGCTGGCCCAAGGCTTTGAACCAAATAGGTTTGCAGAAAATATCTGTTGAATTGAGTGAATGACTACACTCTTCCCCTGGACAGCCCTCACACTGGAATAGTCCCCAGCTTCTGTTGGGTTTTTTCTTTGCTGTCTGGCCACAAATGCATGTGAAGCCTTTACCTGTAGTATTCCACCCTGTGGGGTGCACTGCAAGATGAAGGTATGTGGTTCCTACCTAAGGGGGTAAATTTCTGGCCAGCTGGGTAGCCAGACTCTCATGGGCATCCTGCTGTTGCAGTTCTTTGTCATCTTATCCTTGAACTACTGCCGTCATCTGCTCCCTTTTGCTTTGCTGCTTTTCTTAATCTACCCTTCTTATGGTCTCTACTTGCTGGTGCCACACTGATTTTCTTAAAACACTGATTTTATGGTCTTTCAATATCAACCCACTGCAAGGATCTAAAACAGCAGGTTCCTGGCTGGCATTCCAAACTCAGCTTCAGATCCTCTGTTCCAGCCCTTCTGGCCTATTGATTCCTATATGCAGTCCTTGACATGTCTGTGCTCACCGTCCTTCCTTCCTAGAATGTCCTTCCTCTTCCTTCCTTCTTCCCCAGGTTCCTACCTGTCCTTTCTAGTTAGCAGCCTCTCAGTGGGCAGACTGAATTTTATGCCTTAGAATAATCCCAATAACTGAAAGTTGTGGGGCTTGGGGGTCATCTGGGAATAGGCAAAAACCATAAATATTAAGTACAACAACGTCATAGACATGTGCTGGATTATTATATTTGGTACAAATTGTTTACCACTATATATTTTTATAGTCTTAAGGATATATATTCTATGTCCCCGATTACACTATGAGTTCTCTAGGGATAGGACGCTTCTTTTAACTTCCTCAAACACTTAGAACTAGTGCCTCGCAAATAGAATTTAATACGTATTTGTTGATTGATAGAAGTTATATAGTGGACAGAGGAGGCCATAAGTTCAGCAAAAAGACTTAAGAGGGGACAGAGTTCATTTTTACAATGGACATCTGCTTGCTCTCTCCATCCTCTCCCCTTGTATCACAGTTAATTCTCACTTGACATACTAGATTCATCAAATGTCTGTTTAATCACAAATACCCTCTAAAGTGATGAGTTAGGTGTGTGTTTTATGTTTATATCAATGATGCTTATCAAAAAAAATTAGACACCAATCCATCATCGGGGGAGTGTTAAATTAAGATTTCTACTATAATGGGCCACCGAGCTATAATTAAAAGTGATGGAGTGCTATGCTTACTGACTTCAAAGGCTGCCTGACGCAGCATGTTTGGTTGAAAAAAAGCAGGTTAGAAAAGAGTATGAAGAGTGTGATTCCACTTATGTAAAATTTTATAAGCACAATACACGTTACACATATCACCAAAATATTAACCACAGTTATTTCTGGGCAATGGTTTATATTTGTACTTCTCAGAATTGTTTTTCAATTTTTATAATGAGAGAGAAAAACTATATTCAAAATGGGAAACATAAAATGAGGGTTGCCTTTCTTCTGAATTTCTTCTGAAATTCAGCCTACTGAATTTCAGCTTGCTCTTTTTTTCTTCAGAAACACAGAAGAAATGTCCATTCCTTTTAAAATCTTCAGTTATTTTACATTCCAAAAATACAGCTCTGAAATTCTTATAGTCAATGAGTTCTATGGACAGAATTTCACTTGTGGTAAGTACTCTATTTTGGAATATATATATATATATATATATATTTACATAGTACTCTGAGGAAGTGATTCCTTAAGGGAAATGTATTTTTTAAATAAAAGTTATATTTTATAATAGATTTAAAAGCTTGTTTTGAAATAAAAGTCTGTTTCTCTGATTTTTAGAGTAAAAGTCAAGCTAGTCACCTGTCAAAGGCCATCAGCTTAAGGCCACTCTGATCTTCTTAGAAAACGGTAGACCTGGGGTGCCTGGCTGGTTCAGTCGGAAGAGCATGTGACTCTTTTTTTTTTTTTTTTAAAGATTTTATTTATTTATTTGACAGAGATCACAAGCAGCCAGAGAGGGGGGGGGGGGGGGGGGAAGCAGGCTCCCTGCTGAGCAGAGAGCCCGATGCGGGCTCAATCCCAGGACCCTGGGATTATGACCTGAGCTGAAGGCAGAGGCTTTAACCCACTGAGCCACCCAGGTGCCCCGAGCATGTGACTCTTGATCTTGGGGTTGAGTTTGAGCTCCTCGTTGGGGGTAGAAATTACTTAAATAAAATCTTTTAAGAAAAATGACAGGCCTAATGTACACTGAGGTAAATTCTGGTATACTCTGGGTGGAATCAGTTTTTTTTCTTTTTTAAGATTTTATTTACTTGAGAGAGAGTATGTGTGCATGTGAGTGGCAGGGGGGCAGAAGGAAAGAACCTAGAGCAGACTTTACACTGAGCACAGAGCCCTACATGGTGCTCAATCCCTTGATTGTGAGATCAAGACCTGAGCTGAAACTAAGAGTCAGATGCTTAACTGACTGAGCCACCACCCAGGTGCCCCTAGAATCAGTTTTTATACCTATTGAACAGAACAGGTTGAAGCAGGTTGCAGTGGCTTCTTGTTCCCTAAAAATGTATGTAGTGTATAGCTGAGTAAAGCCATTTTTGGCAAAAGTCTTTCCCCCTATCCCATTAGAGGCAGTGGGAGCATAACAAGGTCCTTTTGGCAGTGGAAATCCCAGGCCATTCCCTGAAGGCAACTAAAGAATGGGGCATAATTTAGTAATTGTTTTAAATATTTTTTAGGTGGTAACAGCAGTAACCTTAGGATATTCAGTACTAGATGATCATAAGTGGTCATGATCTTTATCAGTACTATGGTAATGAGTTTATACCCCAAATGGAAACAAATCCATTTCTATCTTCAAATGAAGCCAGGGCCCAGAACATTCACTATTGCTTCATCTAAAAATGAATTCCAGGGTCTCCTAAATGTCCTATATCTTTCATGATAAAGTGTACTTATTGGGCAGTTGGTAAATACTTGTTGATGAAAGTACCTGGGAAGCATCACACCTGACACTGTCCCATTTTTTCTCTGCAGGCAGCACAAATGGTTCTGTGACAACTAATCCAATGTGTGTCTTCACTCAAGGAATTACATTTATTGAGAGAATCTGCCCGGGTGCAACATCCAGATTCACAACAAACTTTCTGACTCTGTATGCCTTTATCCCAGTTCTTGTCATCCTAGGAATAGCTGTTTTTAAAATAAGGGATCATCTCATTAGCAGATAGTAAAGAACATGGCTGTGAAAACGACCTTATGCCCCAGATGTGCAGGACTACTTTGAATGTTTGATATAAGAAAGCCACATGTTTCTTGGTAGTACATCTTAAGTCTTTTTAACTTCATCTGTGACTCTCCAATCCATGCAGGCTTTGAATAATATTCTGGCTTGCTGGGACACGTGCTATTTGGAAATTGTGAGTGACCTAGTCCAAAAATGTAAATAGTAATAATTTGTAAAGTTATGGGAGACTAGTGTGACTGTTTTCTTTGTTTTAGACACAAAATAATTTTGCTGTTTTAGACAGCAAAATAAGTCAGTTATAAAATTATGCTTACAGGGCACCTGACTGGCTCTCTCGGTGGAGCATGAGACTTGATCTCAGGGTTGTGAGTTCGAACCCCATATTGGGTGTAGAGACTACTTAAAAATAAATTTTTTTTAAAATTATGCTTACATTTGATAAAAGACTTGGTAAGAAGACATTTGAGTGGTTACTGACTAAGTAACAAAAAAAAGAGTTGTGGGTTTGAGCGAAGCAAAGCATCCTGCAAAATTGGGTGGTTGGTGGGAATGCTTTCATTATCACTGAAAAGCTCATATTTATGTGTGCACGTCCACATGAGGGTCTGAGTTACCCAGTCACACTGAAAGGATGGTAGACAGATGCTGGATGAAGATGCCCCCTGATAGAGAGCACCTGGTGATTTTTAGGGAGATAAAATGAAAACCTGTGGGAATGGGCTGAACTGAGATCATAGCATACGAGACAGACCTCAGGTAATGTCTTTAAAGATTAGTTTGCTATTTTTCCACTTTTCACTTAGTTTACTTACAAAATCAAAAGTGAATGTTACAAGCTAAAGTGTATACACTGAGAAGTGACATCTTTAAGGCTAGAGAGGAGGGGTTATTTAAGTCCATACAGAAAAGCTGTTCAACTGACATGGTATTTACACTAAGAAGAACCAAGTTACACACACAAAACTCGGGTTCTTGAATCATAAAGAGAAAGAATGCTGATAAACAGAGATACCTGTATTACATATTTTTAGGGATGAAGTGATATATATAGATGATTAAAAATGGGTTCTATACTAAATGACTAAAAGATCAATCTTTCTGATTGATCTTCAGGTAATTCACGTACAAGTCTGAAAAGACCCTGTCTCAGTGTTACCATGGTAACTCCGAGGGAGAACATCTTAGTACATGAACTTGTTCAGCTGCTGTGACCTAACTTGTAAAGAATGATAAATTATAGCATTTGAAATGTCTCATTTTATAGCAGAAAAGATCATTTCATTAAGGAAACCATGGTAAAATTCTATTTCTTAGAACTGTATTTAAGGATCTGGAGATACTGGCAAATTACCAGAATAGTATTGTCAATTTTTATAAAAGGTCTCTGACACTGATGATTATGGTGTAATAGTTACATAATGCCTTACAGATTATATATGTCACATCAGTTATAGACAATTCTGCAGATGATAATCTCTTAAAGTAGTTCAAAGAGAGTCCCACAGGAACCTCTTTTGAAATTGCTGATTTCAACTTACTAAAGATATGGGTGTGCACTGTAAGTGGAAACATTTCTACTATTCATATGCAGATGAATTTCATTCTAGCGCAGAAACATCTGGAAAATTGACATAGCATGTGACTTCAAGCTATTAAATGTTAACTGATACCATCTTAGAAAAACACAATGACTTTCAACATGTGACAGTCTGTGTCTCAAGTGAAAATGGACAGTGATGTGTAAGACAATTAAATTATATAATAGAAATTTCTATTACTGTTGTGGAATAGGCTGTTTCTTCCCAAGTCAGTAGATGTTTCTGAGATTATTGTTCACTATTAATTTAAAGGGAGCTCTTTCTCCACAGCACTTGGCCAGGGGGCCTGTCTGCACCTAAGACTGAGGATCTTTGGAAACATGCTGAAACTCCTGTTGTCAAGAGTGCTAGAATCACATGGACTGCAAGTAGTTTATGAAGTCTTTTTTTTTTTTAAGATTTTATTTATGAAATAAAGAGAAGCAGGTGGGGGGAGGGAACAGGGAGCCTGATGTGGGGCTCGATCCTAGGACCGAGATCATGACCTGAGCCAAAGGCAGAGGCCTAACCCACTGAGCACCCAGGCATCCTGAAGTCTTTTTTTTTTTTTTTAATGTTCCACATTTTTTAAAAAAGATTTTTATTAATTTGACAGAGGACAAGCAGGGGGAGCAGCAGGCAGAGAGGAAGAAGCAGGCTTCTTGCTGAGCAGAGGGCCTGATGTGGGGCTGGATCCCAGAACACTAGGATCATGACCTGAGCTGAAGGCAGATGCTTAACTGACTGAGCTACCCAGGTGCCCAAAGTTGTTTATGAAGTCTTATTTCATTGTAGTGATCAGGCAGTTTGTTCTCCACTCAGATACCACTGTACAGTTTTGGTGTTCTTGGGGTTAGTAAATGTGCTTATTTGAACCTGGGTTTATAGTGTATTAGAATGGACATATTTTGTAATGGAAATGGAAGAACACAGAGTAAATGACTTTCTTGGTCAATGACAATAATTATGCTTATTCCAGATTGAATTTGGCTAGCAGGTACACAAACTCATAAGATCAAGAAGGCTTCTTAAAAGCTATTTCCCCTTGGAAATGATCTTTCATTATTACCAATTCATGAAGTTTGGGCCTGCTTATTGATAGATTATATCCTTAAATTTACCTGTTCTTCAAAAAGTTATCCTGGGCACCAGGGTGGCTCAGTCACTAAGCAACTGCCTTTGGCTCAGGTCTTGATCTCAGGGTCCTGGGATCAAGACCTGCATCGAGGCCCTGCTCAGTGGGGAGTCTGCTTCTCCTTCTACCCCTCCCCCCCTCCCACCCTCACATTCTCTCTCAGATAAATAAAATCTTTTTTTTTTTTTTTAAAGATTTTTATTTATTTATTTGACAGAGATCACAAGTAGGCAGAGATGCAGGCGGGGCGGGGTGGGGGAGCAGGCTCCCTGCTGAGCAGAGAGCCGGATTCGGGGCTCGATCCCAGGATCCTGGGATCATGACCTGAGCCAAAGGCAGAGGCTTTAACCCACTGAGCCACCCAGGTGCCCCAGGAATGTGCATTTTAAATAGGTTCTTCAGGTGCTTGTTGTGCCTGTGTTTTAGAGTCAAATAATGGTACCTGGGCAAGTGACCCACCGAAGAACTCCTTTGAGAAGGAATTTAATAGAAATGCTTAAACTCCACTGGTACCTGTTACTAAAGGCTCTTGCTTTTATAGTCCTGAAATGATATAAGCAGAAACTTAAAAATGCTGAACTGAGTATATACTAGTTAAACATATTAGAGAAAGAAGATTCTTTTATTATTTTTTAAAAATTTATTTATTTATTTGACGGACAGAGATCACAAGTAGGCAGAGAGGCAGGCAGAGGGAGAGGAGGAAGCAGGCTCCCTGCTGAGCAGAGAGCCCGATGTGGGGCTCGATCCCAGGACCCTGGGATCACGACCTGAGCCGAAGGCAGAGGCTCCAACCCACTGAGCCACCCAGGGGCCCCGATTCTTTTTATTTTAAAAAATACTGCATGTAATTACACTTTTTCCCCTTGAAAAAGACTTAAAAGTATCCAGAGTGCTGCACTAATACAAGAAAAGCCACATTTCCTTTAACAAATTACACAGCTTCCTTCACTTATTACCATTATATCTAATTAATAAAATAAACTTACATTTTTTGGGGAAAGAAGAAATAAAAACACTATAGTTGAATGAGGTTCAAGAATCAAGCTCAATTTGTTTCCAAGACTTGGAAGAACTTCTTTTGTATTGTTCCAGTTCCTAAAACAAAAATACATGTTACTTAAGAAAAAAACTTTAAAAATTAAACTAGGTACCTTAAAACTAAGCATTTTTAGGTATGACAGTACATCCTTTATGGTATTATCACCCTCAAAATTTCTAGACAATTCTGTAAATTTTTATTTTTTTTAAAGATTTTATTTATTTGACAGAGATCACAAGTGGGCAGAGAGGCAGGCAGAGAGAGAGGAAGGGAAGCAGGCTCCCTGCAGAGCAGAGAGCCTGATGCGGGGCGGGCTCGATCCCTGGACCCTGGGATCAGGACCTGAACTGAAGGGAGAGGCTTTAACCCACTGAGCCACTCAGGGGCTCCAATTCTGTAAATTTTTTAAATTAGGATTTATTTTCTAGAAATGTAGAGTCTTCAGAGTTTCTGCGTAGCCTAAGTAACACTTAGGCACTTATTAAAGATGAAATAATATACTACATATACGTACAGATTCTTTCTATTCTTAAATGCCTTTGTCATACCTTATTTAAAAGTGTTATTATTTTTGTTTTCTGTTCAGCTCTTGCCAAAACTAGGTTGAAGTTGTCAAATTATCAATATTTAAAATGTATATATTCTTTTGACCCAGTGATTGTGCCTTTCAAAATGTGTCTCATAGAATAATAGTGAAGAGTGCAAGGATATAAATAGGATATTCACTGTGTATACTGGGGTCAGGATGAGAAACAACTTAGCTATCTCCCAGTAAGGACGTTATTAAAGACATCAACGCCCAGGGGCAGCCAGTAAAAACAGCAGTCTTCTGTGCCACATGGAAGAAGCAAATAGGTGGAGAGAGGATGGGATACCTTCACTTTCTACTTCATATACTTGTATATCTTTTAAGGGTTGTTTTTTTTTTTTTTTTTGGTAATGAGTATATGTTACTTTTACAATTCATAAAATAAATTCTAGTATGGGTGGAAACCCTGCATGAAATGACTCATATGTAAAGGGATTATTACAGAGGATTGCTTCCTGGCTTCTTACATGTTGTTCAGTGTCACAATAACTGTATAAAGTATATTAATTCAGATAAGCAGAAAGTGGTTACTCTGCAAGATAAGGCAATCACTGTTCTCTGGCTAACATAATTGAAGTTCATAGTTATGAAAAGAAAATGGCATTCTCATTTTCAGAAAAATTGTGGATTGTCTCTTTTATACCTGTACTCAAGTTACTTAAGTTTAAATGTTAAAAGTTTTAAAACTGAAGACAGACTTTGGAAGAGTTTTTGTATAATAACTCCAAAGTAGTCTTTGCAGCTTGGTTTATTTTTTTTAAGTGAAGTTAACTCAGTTCACCTGTCATCTCCCACATAGGGTTTCAAGACTGTTAACTCCTAAGGAATAAAGAGTAATCATTTATCTTGTTTTTAATTGGAAGCACTGTATTATTTTTATCAATGATAAGGGTGGGGACATTGCTTTGAGATTCTTTGCTGAATATATCTATCTCCCTTCTGCAGAGAGCAAACCAAGAGAAGAACAGGGCTAGTCACACAGGTCATATCACAAAGAATGACTGGTGTGATAAAGAACTCACCATGACCACTAGACCTTCAATACACCTGTCATGGGAAGTCAAAATAATATGATTTAATTCTCTAAAGGAAGAGTAGGTAAGAGGATTTTCTTTACACTGCAATTCTTCATGGTTGCTTTAGAGAGCTATTTTAAAAGTGAATGCAAACTAAGGTTTCCACCTTGCCTCTTAAGAAGTTCTAAAGTTTTCAACCATAAGTGGATCACAGTCTTAAAATGCTTGAAACAGCATCTTCAATAAAGGACAGTAAGAACATGGGGCGCCTGGATGGCTCAGTTGTTAAGCATCAGGCTCTCTGCTCAGCGGGAAGCCTGCTTTTCCCTCTCCCACTCTCCCTGCTTGTGTTCCCTCTCTCACTGTGTCTCTGTCAAATAAAAAAAAAAATCTTAAAAAAAAAAAAAGACAGTAAGAACATTTTTCCCTAAACATGTAAATCAGTGTGTGTTATGAGCCTAAATTATAGGCTTAGGGATTACAGACAGGTTGATTTTTTTTTTAAGATTTTATTTATTCATTTGACAGAGATCACAGGTAGGCAGAGAGGCAGGCAGAGAGAGAGGAAGGGAAGCAGGCTCCCTGCTGAGCAGAGAGCCCGATGCGATGCGGGGCTCAATCTCAGGACCCTGGGATCACGACCTGAGCAGAAGGCAGAGGCTTTAACCCACTGAGCCACCCAGGCGTCCCCAGACAAGTTGATTTTTTAAAACGGATTCAAAATAGATGTGTGTGGCTAGCTAAGAAGACCTTAAAAATATTGTTCAACCAAACTTTTTTTTTTTTTTTGCTTTGGCAATAAAAATATAGAAAAGAGGTAGAAGTGTTCACCAAATGCTTTCTATACATATGTCCCTTAAAATCAGAAATGCTTTAAAACTAGAGGACTTCTTAAATTATGGAAGCAACCTAAGTGTCCATCAATAGATGAAGGGAAAAAGATGTGTACATACACAATGGAATATTAGCCATAAAAATGAGATCTTGCCATTTGCAACAACATGGGTGGATCTACAGGGTATTGTGCTAAGTGAAATAAGTCAGAGACAGTTACCATATGATTTCACTCATATGTGGGATTTAAGAAACAAATGAGCAAAGGAAAAAGAAACAAAAAAAACAGATTCAACTTTAGAGAACAAACTGATAGTCATCAGGGCGGAGGTGGGTGGGAGCAGGTGATGGGGATTGATACTTATGATGAACACTAAGTAATGTATAGAACTGGTGAACTGCTATTTTGTACACTGTATAGACTACTGTATTAGTAGAACATTGTATTAACTACACTGTATTAACTACGCTGGAATTTTTTAAAAAAGGAAACATTAAAACTAGAGGGCTTTTAAAAATTAGCAAAACCTGAGGAAGTATCTTTTTAATTTAAATTCAGTTAATTAACATACAACATATTACTCATTTCAGGGGTGCAGGTCTGTGATTCATCAGTCTTATATAATACCCAGTGCTCACTACAACACATAGCTTCCCCATTGTCCATCACCCAGTTACCCTGTCCCTCAACCCCTCTCCCCTCCAGCAAACTCAGTTTGTTTCCTATGATTAAGGGTCTCTTATGGTTTGTCTCCTTCCCTGGTTTTGTCTTGTTATATTATTTCCTCTCTTCCCCTATGATCTTCTGCCTTGTTTCTTAAATTCCACATATCAGTGAGATCATATGATAATTATCTTTCTCTGATTGAGTTATTTTGTTTAGCATAATACCCTCTAGTTCCATCCACATCATTGCAAATGGCAAGATTTCATATTTTTGGATGGCTGTGTAATATTCCATTGTATATATATATACCACATCTTTACCCATTCATCTATCAGTGGACATCTGGGCTCTTTCCATAGTTTGACTATTGTGGACATTGGTACTATAAACATTAGGGTGCAGGTGCCCCTTCAGATCACTACATTTTATCTTTGGGGTAAATAACCCAGTAGTGTGATTGCTGGGTCACAGGGTAGCTCTATTTTCAACTTTTTTAGGAACCTCTATTCAGTTTTCCAGAGTGGCTGCACCAGCTTACATTCCCACCAACAGTGTAGGAGGGTTCCCCTTTCCCTGCATCCTTGCCAACTTCTGTTTCCTGACTTGTTAATTTCAGTCATTGTGACTGGTGTGAGGTTAGTATTTCATTGTGGTTTTGATTTGTATTTCGCTGATGCTGAGTGAAGTTGAGGATTTTTTCATGTCTCTGTTGGCCATTTGGAGGTCTTTGGAGAAATGCCTGTTTATGTCTTCTGCCCATTTCTTGATTGGGTTATTTGTTCTTTGGGTGTTAAGTTTGAGATTTAGGATACTAGTCCTTTATCTGATACATCATGGGCAAATATCTTCTCCCATTCTTTCAGTTGTCTTTTGGTTTTGTTGACTTTCCTTTGCTGTACAAAACTTTTTATCCTGATGAAGTCTCAGTATTCATTTTTGCCTTTGTTTCCCTTGCCTTTGGAGAGGTGTCTAGAAAGAAGTTGCTGCAGCCGAGGTTGAAGAGGTTGCTGCCTGTGTTCTCCTCTAGGATTTTGATGGATTACTGTCTTGTATTTAGGTCTTTCATCCATTTTGAGTCTATTTTTGTGTGTGGTGTAAGGAAATGGTCCAGTTTCATTCTTCTGCATGTGGCTGTCCAGTTTTCCCAACACCGTTTGTTGAAGAGACTGTCTTTTTTCCATTGGGTATTCTTTCCTGCTTTGTCAAAGATTAGTTGACCATAGAGTTGAGGGTCATTTCTGGGCTCTCTATTCTGTTCTATTGATCTATTTGTCTGTTTTTGTGCCAGTACCATATTGTCTTGATGGTTACAGCTTTGTAATGGAGCTTGAAGCCTGGAATTGTGATGCCACCAGTTTTTGCTTTGCTTTTTCAACATTCCTTGGGCTATTTGGGGTCTTTTCTAGTTCCATACAAATTTTAGGATTATTTGTTCCAATTCTGTGAAAAAAGTTGATGGTATTTTGATAGGGATTGCACTGAATGTGTAGATTGCTCTAGGCAGCATAGACCTTTTCACAATATTTGTTCTTCCAATCCATGAGCATGGAACTTTTTTCCATTTCTTTGTGTCTTCCTCAATTTCTTTCGTGAGTGTTCTATAGTTTTCTGAATAGATCCTTTGCCTCTTTGGTTAGGTTTATTTCTAGGTATCTTAATGGTTTTGGGTGCAATTATATATGGGATCAACTCCTTTATTTCTCTTTCTTCTGTCTCATTGTCGGTGTATAGACCCAACTGATTTCTGTGCACTGATTTTATATCCTGCCACTTTGCTGAATCCCTGTATGAGTTCTAGCAATTTTGGGGTAGAGTCTTTTGGGATTAGAGTAGAAATCAATGAAATAGAAACCAAAACAGCAGAACAGATCAAAGAAACTAAGAGCTGGTTTTCTGAAAGAATTAATAAGATTGATTAAAACCCTGGCCAGACTTATCAAAAAGAAAAGAGAAAGGACCCAAATAAAAATCATGAATGAAAGGAGAGATCACAACCAACACCAAAGAAATACAAAAATTATAAGAACATATTATGAGCAACTATGTACCAACAAATTATGCAATCGGGAAGAAATGGATGCATTCCTAGAGATGTAAAAACTACCAAAACTGAACCAGGAAGAAACATGATCAGGAAGAACAGACCCATGATCAGCAAGGAAATTGAAGTAGTAATCAAAAATCTCCTTTAACAAGAGCCCAGGGCCATGTGACTTCTCAGGAGAATTCTACCTTTTTTTTTTTTTAAGATTTTATTTAGACAGATCACAAGTGGGCAGAGAGAGGGAAGCAGGCTCCCTGCTGAGCAAAGAGCCTGACGCGGGGCTCGATCCCAACATTTAAAAAAGAATTCATACCTCTTCTTCTGAAGCTGTTTCAAAAAATTGAAATGGAAGGAAAACTTGCAAACTATGAGGCCAGCATAACCTTGATCCCAAACCAAACACCCCATCAATAAGGAGATTTACAGACCAATATCCCTGATGAACATGGATGCAAAAATTCTCACCAAAATACTAGCCAATAGGATCCAACAGTACATTAAAAGGATTATTCACCATGACCAAGTGGGATTTTTCCTGGGATGCAAGGTTGGTTCAACATCTGCAAACCAATTAATGTGACACAATACATTAATTAAAAAAAAAACACACACAAGAACTATATGATCTCTCAAGAGATGCACAAAAAGCATGCAACAAAGCACAGCATCCTTTTTTGATTAAAACTCTTCACAGTGTAGGGAAAGAGGGCACGTCCCTCAACATCATAAAAGCCATCTATGGAAAGCTCAGCAGCTATCCTTCTCAATGGGGAAAAACAGAGCTTTTCCCCTAATATCACAACTGCTCTTCAACACAGTCCTAGAAGTCCTAGCCTCAGCAGTCAGACAACAAAAAGGAAAGGCATCTGAACTGGCAAAGAAGTAGTCAAACTCTCCCTCTTTGCAGATGATAAGAGACTCTATGAGGAAGTACTTTCTGGTGTCCATGTGAAGCATGGCAAAACAAAGAAGTGAGCAGAGAAAAGAGAGCTAATTAAGCAAAGACAGTCTTCAGGAAAGGTGAAAGGGGCCTTAAGGCTAATCCTCAAACCTGTGAGGACTGATTTCAGTCCCTGTGAGGATCTACATGCAGCTGTGGAGATGGAGTAAGGAGGAGTCTGGATGAGTATCATAAATGACATGTTTTACTACCAAGGACTTATAATAGGTATTACAGAATTTTGGGGAGCTTGGTGCTTCCATGCCACCAGCAGGATTACTGAATTGAGATGTGGTTCAAATGCAGTTCTTCTGAGGCCCAGGGATGAACACATCCTTCTTGCCTTATGACTCTATGACCTGAGCCTCTTCAGTGGCTCCAGAGTTGGAGGAACTGAATGGAATTCACGAGTGAGCCTCTTTATCTTAGAAGTGACATGCTCTGATTTCACTGCCAAAGCTTAAAGTCCCCAAACTTTTTTTTTTTTCCTGATGCTTATTTAAGCCACTAATAATGGGGCTTGGGGATGGCGAGGAATTGATAGGAGGGATCACATGTGGTCTCATGTGGACTCAGGGCCAGCCCTCCACTCATATGCAACTGTATTATATTTTAATGAAAGGAGTCCTCCCAAGTAGCACCAGAATCAGAAGTATCTGCGTTAAAGGTATGAAGACAAATGGCACACAGAACAAGCTTCTCTAAGCATTTACAGATTGTTTTTAAGTAAGGGCACACTTTCATGTAATTAGGGAGAACCCCGAGTGAGACATTTCTTTTAAGTGAATATTATTGTTCATATGGCAAATGAAAACAAATCTAAAGATCATAATGCTACTTTCACTGAAAAAATGTTATGTGGCAATAATGATATTAAAAGATCAAAAAGAGGGGCATCTAAGTGACTCCATTGGTTAAGCTGCTGCTCTCAGCTCAGGTCATGATCCCTGGACCCCAGCCCTGCTCAGCGGGGAGTCTCTCCCTCTTCCTCTACCCCTGCTCATGCTCTCTCTCAGGTAAATAAATAAATAGTCTAAAAAAATAAAAAAGACAAAAAGACAGGCAATGTGAAGAGCTATAGACAGCTGGCTAGAATTTCACATAACACAGATGAATTCTTTCATAAGCTGTGTTAATAGTTTACAGTGAAGAATGATAGGTATCTCGGGGTTGCTTTCCAGTTCTAATCCAAATTCCTACAGTTTTAGGTTATGGAAGATGGATTTGAATGTGAAAAATCATGATGCTGAAAAACACCCCAGCCCTTTCATAATACCTGTGTGTATTAATAAAAGGGGTCACTATGCAATATAAACAGATACTCTTATCAACAATGGCAGTTAGTCCTTGACTCCTCGGTAAATATTAATTCAGTGATGGCTTCCAGCTAATCCTTAGCCAAGCTGCACACATAATAAAGGTCGTGAGGCCATCTGGCTGTTCCGACAACATGCCTCTCACTTTGTGACAGCAACAGAATACTTTAAATATTCATGACATAGTTTTCAAAAGTCTTCTGGACTATGTTTAAATAGGATATTTTGTTTTCTTATTCTAGGGTCCCTGAAGGTGAAAAGCTAGTGCTTAGAAAAATACCCTAGTCACTGCTCCTGTGGACGGCTGTGTTCAGGTTACCCTTGCAACAGTGTGACGGCCCAAGTGCCAGAGCTCTACAAATCCCACCGGAGAGGCTATCAGGGCATTCAGTTTATAATGCTCGCTGACATAAATTTGGGTTCTGTACAATGTCCCATTTTAAAGATCTGAGAAAATTTTAAGTATCAGGTCATGATGAATTTACCAGCTTTTGCATTCTTACATCAGACTTTTGTATCACAAATGGTGCTAACTGGGCATCTGTGGAACACAGTCTCTATTTTTAACCACTTTCCTGAGAGATCCTGTGTTTGCATCCTTTCATACTGGGTAGTCCTGAATTTTTCTGGTACAAGAAAAGTTTATCTGAATTTTTTAACAAAAAAAAAAAAACCCACCACATTTAAATAAATCCACAAACAAAAGAATATTGTGAAATTCTCTCCCCAGCAAGGTAAGAATCACTACCCATCTTCAACATAAACTGGAAAACCCAAAGAGGATATGTGAACATTATGTCATCTCTGGGTAATGGAATGATTTAAATTCCTTCTTTATGCACATCAGAATTTTGTTTATATAGTGATGATGTACTATTTCAGTTATTCTTTTTTAAGATTTTAAGTACTCTCTACACCAACCATGGAGCTCGAACTCATGACCCCAAACATCAAGAGTTGCACACTCTACCAACCGAGCCAGCCAGGTGCCCCTTTGATAATTTTAAAAGTAAAAAAATAAAATAAATAAATAAATAAATAAATTTTTGAGAAAAATCTATGAAATTCTAGAGGTATTTTGTGATAAAACCTGAGATAAAATAAATGTTAAAGATACTACCTGATCCTTCTGAATTCTCATTTCATCAACTTCACTTTCAGCATACTGAGGGTCTCTTGCAGGGTCCTTGATATCTTTTAGTGTGTTGATACTCTGAAATTACACTTCAAGTCATTTCATGCCCATACCCCCAAACCGTCAATGACTACCATCTGCCTCAGCCAGACTATGGTCTTTTGAGTTTTTATCATCACCACTGTGGCCCATTTCAGATGCTACCTGGCCCTCTCCTGCCCTCTCCTTCCAGTTGCTGTCTCTCCCTTCTCCAGCACCCTGGGAGCTGAATTTGAAAGTGGAGCACGAGCTGTATCTTGCTTGTCTTTTAAAACCCACAGTGCCTCATATATAATCATTTTTTGGCACATATTTAATTGATTTTTGAGCATGCCAGAGTATAAAACAAAGTAATCATAATAGACTCACTGGAACATTTCCTAATAACTGTTGAATAATATAAAAAAAATTCTTGCTTTAAAAGAATTAGAAATCTTTACCTTTGGTGGAAAGACCCTTTCATACACTTTCTTCCACAACTCCATTGGTGAATGGGCATGAAGCTTTCCAATGTCATTATCAGGAACAGGAGGAGATCCTAAAATTGGTAATTGTACACAAAATGACTGCACTGATTAAAACCTGACAACCAATAAAACAGAGGACACTGAGAAAAATACAAATCCTGGATCACTCATTTCCCTTTTCCCTAATACAGCCGCTCTTAAAATTTACCCCAACCCAGTGTAGCAAGGCCACAGATTCTAGCACCAGAGGAAGAGGAGAGAGAGTAATGAGTCAGTTGTGATTCCCTTTCCCCATACTACATTGCCACCTGGTGAAATATCAAGTTTGATATTCCCATGTGTTTGTGAATTTGTAAGGAATTATATTCTTACATGCTACTTATTAGAGTGCAAACTGGGACAACTAATTTAGAGGCGCATTTGGCACTAACTGCCATGCAAATATGGAAAAAGGTTATATGCTATTACCCAGAAACCCCCAAAATGTTTTTGGTGTATAATCCAGAAACACCTGCACAAAGACATTAATGATTTCACACTGCAGCATCGTTTGTATTAGTGAAAAATTGGCCACAAACTGTCCATCAGTAAGGTATAGTGAACTAAATCACTATGCACAGCTATGCTCTGTAACCCTACAGCAGTCAGAACACCAAATAGACCCAGCTACAGCATTAACATGGAAAAACTACTAAGACATACTGAGTAGAAAGGGAAACTTTCTACAGAATGATCCAGTTATGTTCAAGCAAGTGGGTTTTTCTATTTCCCATGCATAGAAAATAGTCTGGAAATATGCACATCAAACTTGACCCTTAGATGTACTATTCTAACATTTTATAATGAGACTATCTTTATGTACGAACTGTGTAACTTAATCTGAAAAAACCCTGCCACTTCTTGGCAATTGTCAGTCTATAATCTGAGATTTCTCATTCTTTCTTTTCTAGTATTTATAATGTTGCTCTTTCAGGACCTCCTTACCACTTTGGTGGGAAAGACAGTGATGCAATCCACCAATCTTACTCAGCTTTGCCAAGTTTTTTACTTGTCCTGTGTGTGTGTGTGTGTGTGTGTGTGTGTGTGTGTGTGTGTGTGTATTAAGTTCTATACAACAGTTTTATCACATTTGTAGGTAAATGTATCCACCCCCACAGACAAGATACTGCACAGTGCCACTGTCTCAAGGATCCCTTGTGCTGCCCTTTTATATCCACACCACCCCTTCCCAATCTCTTCTCCTACACCTCCCCACCTACAGTCCTATCCCTAACCTCTGATAACCATTAATCTTTCCTCCAATTCTAAAATTTTTTCATCACAAAAATTTTACATAAATAGAATCATATTGTATATAACCTTTTCTGATTGGCTTTTCTTCACTCAGTATAATTCCCTGGTGATTCATTCAAGTTACTGCGTGTACCAATAGTTTGTTCCTTTTTATTGCTCAGTAGTATTCTACAGTGTGGACATACCATACCATAGTACAGAGTTTTAAACAACATCTGGTTGTTCTGGTTTGGGGCTATTACAAATGAAGCCACCACAAACAATTGTGTACAGATTTTTATGTGAACGTAAGTTTTAATTTCTCTGAGATAAATACCCAATAATGCAATTTCCAGATCATATAATAGTACATGTTTAGTTTTATAAAAAAAACTGTCTGTCTTCAAGAGTGGCTGTTATCATTTTACATTCCTACCAGCAATGTAGGAGTATCTAGTTTTTCCATATTTTTGCCAGCATTTTGTTAGCTATTCTGATGACCTCATTGTGGTTTCAATTTGCATTTCCCTAATGATTAAAGATATTAAACATCTTTTCATATGCTCATTTGCCATTTGTATGTCCTCTTTGGTGAAATGCTTATGTCTTTTGGCTGTTTTCTAATTGGATTTTGTTTTTACTGTTAAGTTCTTTGTATATTCTAGATATTAATAGTTCTTTGTTAGATATGCAGTTGAAAATATTTTCTCCCAGCATGTATCACGTCCTTTTATCCTTTTCAAATGGATTTTCAAGAGCAAAAGTTTTTAATTTTGATGAGGTCTAAGCTCTATGGTTTTTAAATTCAGTAATTCTCATTCCTTTTTGACCTCCAGCTATTTTCAGGGGCATTATCTATTGGTACACACAGTGATTCTCATAGCTAATGAAATTAAGTTGGTATTAATGACAGTTATAATATAAAATCAGTCTTTGTGACCACTCATTAACAACCTCTACTCTTTTCATTCCAATTCAAACTATAATCTCATTACAAAGATCTACATTTGAAGTCCAGTCAACTTTAGCATGTAATAGTAATTATGGATGAGAAATAAAGAACAAAACTACTATCTACTAGAGCGTTAAAACCAAACTATGTCAGCCCCTGAGTAGAAGGAGTTGCTAGGCCCCAAACCTCCACAATGAAAGTAGTTTCTGTGGGAAGATAAGGAGCTTGATTATATAAAGCTTTCTAATTCTTTCTGCTTAACAAGCCTAAAATGTCCATAAGTTTAGGAAACACAACCCATCATCTGAAGCAAACTATTTTCATAATGAAGAATTAAAGCATACATAATTATTAATACAACTGTTCTTTTTTGGTTTATTCCATCACTTTTTTCATCAAGGCCCGTAATACATAGCTTTCACTTTCCTGACCACTCCTGTGTTTCTGGTTTTCTTTTAACCCCGCAAGCTAAAATTTAAAAGTACTGGGAAATCAGTGAGGGAAAGGAAATACATGCAAAATTTTTTAGTGAAAGAGAGATCCAAAATCAGTTTCTTATGCGGCAACATTCCTTCCATTACAAATATGTCAATGTGATGCATGCTGCATCAAAACTGTGTAAACAAATAAATACATAAATAACAGCAATAATAATGAACTCAGAAATGGTGGTATGTTGGAGATGAAGTGAACAACAGGCTAGGATGAAATCAATAAGCAATTAAAAAAAGACTGAACTATCTTAATAAGTTCACCGACCTATTTGACTTAAAGAATCCAATCCTGCTGTGATAAACAGTGGTTTATTCTGATCCACACATATTGATTTGCTACATGGATAAGAAGAAAAGAGAGTCTAATTTAGTTTAGCAATCGAATATCCTGCCATGCTCTACTGTAAATACAAGAGCCAAGTTTTATATCTAGCCACTGGTGAGAGAGCACTGTTCCCATATGAATGAGTGAATACTTAAGCTTTTTTAAAAATTAAAAGTCTGGCATCAATAAAGTTTTATAGGGGAAAAAAACAGTGAAAGACCCAAATTAACTTAAATGAAAACCAAGAAAAGTAGCAATGTTGAGACAAATATACATACTACAATGATCAATTCAATTTCTAATCAATATAAGAAAATGTAATACAGGGAAAGCTACTAAAATGAGAGAAGTAGAAGAAATCAGTGAAATAACTGTAATAGTATTATTTTATTCTAGTCTCTAAGTGTTATATAACATTTTAGTTGTAAAATTTGAGAAATATTTAAAAATACAAGAAATAGGAAATAATATGAAATTATTTCTCTAAGAATAGCCACCTGGGGACACTTTCTTATGAAGAGACAATAATGAGATGAGAACAATAATCAGATGAGATTATTATTGGCAAAAAAAACCTAAAAAGATACAAAAAGTATAGTTTAACAGTACCTTTTGTCAATGCCAAATGCTAACTGGTTGATAACTCCACGTATTTTTAGTAATAGAGCTTCTGATTTACTGGTAAACTAAAAAAATGAAATTAGGAGAATATATGCTGTGCTTTCAAATCACAGAAACAGGTAAAATACAATATGGCTTTGAACAAGTACAAATTGCAGACAGAATTATTATTTATTTGCCCAACACACACTTGTGTTAGAGCAGACAGCAACCTGAAGAAAGGAAAATAATCTCAATAAATTTGTTTTAACTCATTCTTCAAACTTCCTAAGTGCACAATACTGAAGGGACACGTGTATGCACTAATCATTTCAGCTATTCCAACATATGGATCATAATTATTTTCAAAATATAGCCTGGTTGGTAGGAAATAGGAGGTATACATCATAAATAACTTTTCCACCCACGGGCATATTACTGTCTTCCAAAAAGCCAGCAGGGGAAACTACAGACTAGTTCAATACTGATACTCATTAAAAAGATATTTTAACTCCTCTTCAGAATTGCCCTTAAGTCTGCAAAGTAAGCTACTAAACATTCTCAGGGGTGGTATACAACTAGGGTAACCATAACCAGAACACTCCAGAGAATGAAAGCCGGTGGCTACCATTAATAATTAAGCTGAGACCTCAGGTGAACATCAGGACATGTGCTTACCCTACAAATCTTTTAAGACTTCATTTTGGATTTTTGGAAATTTGATTTGATTTTTGGAAATACCAAAAGTTACCCAGCCAAATCAGAATGGCTAAGATGTATGAAAGTAGGAAAAGCAGCCCTGAAGCAAAATGAAAAGTAATTTTATAAGGCAAAGAAATCAGTTTTTAGGGTAAGATTCATTCTGGATTAAGGACAGGTTCCCAGGCAAAGTATTTACTCACGCAAATATATAAAATTTAATACACTGACTTTTGAAAATTGAAACATTTTTAATTCTTCTTTTGAAGCTTAAAAATATTAAAAAAACTAACTGAATTTTTAAAACACAACTTTATTAGTATTATTATGTTTCCTATGTGGAAAGGAAAATACCTCATCACAAATGTCATTTCACAGAAGGGCTGGAGGACATGAGAAATTGTCTGACCTCCCCCTCCCCCATCTGCCACATCAATTGCCTTGAAACATCCTCCACAAATAGCTATAGAGCTTCTGCTTGGATAAACTCAACGGGAACTCACCATCTCCCAAAGCAACTCACTCCATTTTCAGATAATGGTAGTATTAGAAAGTTCTTTCTTGAGCACCTGGGTGGCTCAGTGGGTTGAAGCCTCTGCCTTCGGCTCTGGTCATGATCCCAGGGTCCTGGGATCAAGCCCCGCATCGGGCTCTCTGCTCAGCAGGGAGCCTGCTTCCTCCTCTCTCTCTCTGTCTGCCTCTCTGCATGCTTGTGATCTCTGTCTGTCAAATGAGTAAATAAAATCTTTAAAAAAAAAAAAAAGTTCTTTCTTATTTTGAGCTAAACTCTGCACCATTGATTCCTTGTTCTTGACTCTAAGAGAGCAGAGAATATCTAATCCCTAATCCTTTTGGATTCCTTCTAATACCTATCCTTTGAATATTTAAAAATTTTTTTTTTTTTTTAAGATTTTACTTATTTGTTAGAGAGAGAGAGAGAGTGAGCACAGGCAGACAGAGAGTCAGGCAGAGGCAGAGGGAGAAGCAGGCTCCCTGCCAAGCAAGGAGCCCGATGTGGGTCTCGATCCCAGGACGCTGGAATCATGACCTGAGCCGAAGGCAGCCGCTTAACCAACTGAGCCACCCAGGCGTCCCATTTCCTTTGAATATTTAAAGAGCATTATCACATTCTAGATGACAGGACATAATTTTATACTACTCATATATCACATTTAAAAAAAAAAGATTTTATTTGTTTATTTATTTATTTGACACAGAGAGAGAGAGATCACAAGTAGGCAGAGAAGCAGGCAGAGAGAGGGGGGAAGCAGGCTCCCTGCTGAGCAGAGAGCCCAATGCGGGGCTCGATCCCAGGACCCTGAGATCATGACCTGAGCCAAAGGCAGAGGCCCAACCCACTGAGCCACCCAGACGCCCCCACAGATCCAATTTTAAGTCTCATACCATCCTGGCAGATCTCCACTGAATCTGGTCCTACTTATCAATGTTTTCTTTTTTTCTTTTTTTTTTTAACATTTATTTATTTGACAGAGCACAAATAGGGGGAGCAGCAAGCAGAGGCAGAGGGAGAAGCAGGCTTCCTGCTGAGCAGAGAGCCCAATGTGGAGTTCAATCTTGGGACTCCGGGACCATGACCTGAGCAGAAGGCAGACACTTAACTAAGCTACCCAGGCACCCCTATCCATGTCTTTCTATTTTTTAATTTTTATTAATTTTATTAGATTGCTCATAATGGTGAATCCATTTTCTTGACCGAATTAGAAAGGATCAACTTAAGGGCTAAAAAAAATAACTGTTGAGTATCCATCCATCTTGTCAAGCAGCCCCAAACTGTTTCTCTTGAATGGGGGAGGGGGAAAAGATGAGAAGTCAAATGGAAAGAGGGTTGTAACTCTCTTTCCAGTCTGGGAAGCTAAACAATCATTATGGTTCTCCTGGTCCAGAAGGGCTCCTCTAACCCAACCTCTCATCCCTCTAGCTTGCTGAAAGCTGAGATGAAGCTTTTCTCAAATCCATTCCCTAGAAGACCCTGATCTTGTAAGACCTTCTAGACCTGCTGAGGCCTGGGCTGATCTAAAATTTGTCCACATAGGGCCAGACTAGATTCGAACTGGTAAAAAATGTTCCTAAAAAGATAGAGTTCCCTCAGCTAAATAACCAGAACTAACTGTGGGGCTTTATCTTATGGTAAAAATAAGAAACTAAAAGATCCATGGTCTTTGCTTCTGTATTCTAGATACATTCATTTTACACTCGCCATATCTTTTTGAAACAGTTTTAAAAAAAAGTATTTCCAAAGCACTGTCAATTTAATATATAAACAGATACAGTATAAACATAAAAGGTATTGATTTTTAGAAAAATACACAATGCAATTTGGAGTCTTCAGAAGTATAAAAATTTTAAATATAGATCATATTCATCACTTTTATCATAATATCCTAGCCATGAAGGCCAGGGGTTAGACCGTGTTGTCTCCAGCTTCCTCTGAGCACTTTAATGTACCAGGAAAAAGAAACCACTCAAATGGGAAGACAGTATTTCTTTTAAATAAAAGTGCTTTTATATCTTATTGCATTAAAGAATACCCTTTATCCTTTGTTCCTGCTGTGCAAGGTAAGGGTAACAGTTATTATAATAAGCAACATTTACTAAGGAACACTGTTTCAGGCCCTGTGGTGAGCGCATCACCTTACTCTCTCACTTACCGTCACAACAACCCTATGAAGAAGGCATTGGTTTTGTCCATTTTACCCTGGAGGAGATTGGGGCTTGAGTGAGATGACATGGCCTGAGATCACACATCTGATAAATGGCTGTTCTGAGATTCAAACCCAGGCAGCACGACTCGCAAGTTCATGGTTTAAACCCCTACAACAGTGTTCTGTTTTGTTTTGAAGTTTAAAAAGAAAACCATATTGTTAAAGGGGTTTTTTCTCTTTTCTCTTTTAGGAGAAGACAGATTCTAATTCTTTTTTTTTTTTTTTAAGACTTTTATTATTTATTCAACAGAGAGAGCACAAGTAGGCAGAGAAGCAGGCAGAGGAAGAGGAAGAAGCAAGCTCTCCGCTGAGTAGGGATCCTAATGTGGGGCTCGATCCCAGGACCCTGGGGTCATGACCTGAGCCAAAGGCAGCTGCTTAACCAACTGAGCCACTCAGGCGCCCCCAGATTCTAATTCTTTTTTTTTTTAAGATTTTATTTATTTATTTGACAGACAGAGATCACAAGTAGGCAGACAGGCAGGCAGAGAGGGGTGGGGGGAAGCAGGCTCCCCGCTGAGCAGAGAGCCCAATTCAGGGCTCAATCCCAGGACCCTGAGATCATGACCCGAGCCAAAGGCAGAGACTCAACCCACTGAGCCACCCAGGTGCACCTCCAGATTCTAATTCTTAAGGAGAAACTAAAAATGAATAAATTAATAGCCAGTTTATCTCTTTAAGACTGATCGGGGTTTGGGGATGCCTGGTGGTTCAGTCAGTTGACCATCTGACTCTTGATTTTGGCTTGGGTCATGATCTCAAGGTCATGAGGTCAAGCCCCAAGTCAGACTCCATGCTCAGCAGGGAATCTGCCTGAGATTCTGACTGGGGTTTATGGACATAAGCAATTGCTCTGAAGACATGGTTGGCCATCTAGCAGAGGATGTTACATTATCAAACATTCTGTAGCAAAAGGATTTGGAGGCAGTAGGAAAGGGAAGGATGGGATTATGTGTACTAGTAAAAACATTAGTATTTATAACCGTGCATCAAATTGCTAATCTTTCTAAATTTGGTGCTACCCACACTCGAGCCAAAGGATAAGAAATGTACGAACCATTAACGATGCTCCATAATAATGTGCAACAAATCGAAGGGTCTTGCATATAACCTTCCTCTTCTCAGAGTCAAAATCCTGAAGAAATAGGTTTTTAAAAAGAAAAAGCAAGTTGAGAAAATTAAATTCCTGTAGCAGGAAGGTGCAAATTATTAAGAATAGAAATATATGATTTCTTTCTTTCTTTTTTTTTTTTTTTGGAACATACCCTGAGGAGTAGGACTCCATTACCCTGATATTTGTTCCTATAGAGAGTTGAACAGTAGCTGCAGCCTTCTAGAACTACAGCTATCAGATCCTTTCTTGTTTAAACACTTAGCTCAATAGAATTTAGATATGAGCACACATTTTACAGTGTGGAATACCCTAGGGATTCTCTGACAAGCAAAGATAAGAAGAAACCAATTTTCCACTTTCTTCAGTTTAAAAGTTGGGAAATCAGTCCTATCCCTCAGTGACTCAGTGAAAGATTCAGTTTCTCAATCCACCCATCCCCACCTGACTGCCTTATCCCCACTCTACTGTATGTATTGTTCTTTACGTATTTTCTCTTTCCCCACTATGTCTTCTTTTCCAAAATCCTTAAGATGTGTGACTCCTTGACCTCTCCCTCCCAGAGTCACTTTTCTCATATCACTATTATTTTTGTTCCTCTCCCATAAAGCCTGGGTAAGCATAAACAACCACCTTAACTAGAAGTGGAAAAGCTTACCTGAAAAATATCGTATTTACTTCCAATTATGACCAGAGGTATTAGAAATGGGTCGATTAATTCACGATCCTGTTAACATATTTTATTGATTATTATAATTGTTTAGTACTATGTATTCAGCAAATTCTATTTACTTCTAACAATACACCATTTTAGTCTTTTTAGAAATGTTGATTTTGCTTGACATAGAGGTTGTCCGAATTTTTAACTTTCACTTACTAAATTATATACCTCAAGTATAAAACAAGAAATGGCAATTCCCAAATTACTATATTTATTTATTTGTTATATTCTGTCATATTTTTTTAAATAACATGTCATCTGCCTGTTTTTGTTATTTACTATTTGGTATTAGCTTTTGTTGCAGTAGCATTTATGCTGCATGGATGGAAACCATAAACTATCAGTTTCATCCTCATATTCCCTATGTAAAGCTGGGCAACGTAAGATAGTGCTGCAGGTTTTCTAGAAAATGATATTCATGGTTGTACTGAAAGACCTATGTTACCATCATTGCAACTTTATAATTTAGTTAGTTGTCAGATAATCAAAAGATATTGAATATACGGCAGATACTAAATGAATGTAAAATACAGAGTGACAATGAAGGCTGTGAAAACTCTATTCATTGCTTAAACTTGTAGCTTCATCTGCTTTTTGCCAGGTGACTTTTGTACAGTCCGGTTTTTTATCTTCATTTTACAGAGGTTATAAAATCAATATCAAACTACTACTTCAGAACTCTATTTCTTTTGATTGGTATAATATGCCATAACAATCACAATGAATGTCTAACAAGAAGACATGAGAAATCTTTTTCCTTGTTTTGCTCTCACTGAGGTTTTATTAAACTGCTATAATTTTCCAGTGAACAAATTCATCTATATCAAATGAATTTCAAATCATGCATAAAAATCTAAGGAAGCTGTTTGTGATGTTATCTTTAACTATGTATGGGGCTAAGGATTCCAGGAATAGTCCCAACAGCAACTCACTGGATGGTCCTTCTGCATATTACTCCATATCTTCTGTCTCATTTCAGAAGCGGCTTTAGAATTGGTCCTGCCCAGTTTCATTATCATTTTATCTACATGGCTTTTTGTGGCTTGCAACAGATTTTCCATGGTGGGCCAAAGGTCATTAGGTTTTGAAAGATCCAAAACAAGAACAAGAGAAAATGTCCTAAAAAAAAATAAAAACATTTCTTAAAAAAGACTCAAAGTAACTACTGTTTTGAAACCTTATTATACTGAAATTTATCTAAGAATAAGATAAAGCTTAAAGATCAAACAAAACATATAGCACTTTTCTAAGACAAAACACACACAGAGACAGCCCAAAGTTATAGCCTTATTTATTCCAGCGCTTTCCTCTAGTGATATTTAAGTGTTATAACCAACAGTGGCACTGAAGGTTTTGTTTATACTAATAAAAATCCAATTCAAATAATCTGCAAGCAATCGAGTCCAACAATGTGATGATCAGATCCAATTTTACTGTGTTCACTAGAGAATGGAAACAAAGAATGAGAGCACAAGCAACAACATGACAATTAGGTCACAGAGAACAGATGTACGGATGGCCCCACGCAGGGGACTATCTCCTTTACTAAATCTTTGCAACAACCCTTCCGAGAAGATGTTATGATGCCCGCTTTATGGATTAGAAGTCTGAGGGGCAGATTTATAGAACTAGTAGACTGCAGAACCATAGATCCAGAGCCACACATCCTGCTCTACCATGGGGCCTCCCTGAATGCGCACCCCTGGCGACCATGCACACCACTGCCATCACCCCATGAATGTGTACTCGTGTTCCTGTCAGTCAAACATAAATCAAACTCAGCAACAACAAACCCACGGAAAAATGGGCAAAAGACACCAACAGACATTTCTTCCAAGAAGATCTACAAACAGCCATTAACATATGAAGAGATGCCCAATATCCCTAATCCTTACAGAGATGTCACTTCATACTCATTAGGATAGCTATGGTAAGACAAAAACAAAAACACCAGTAACAAGTGTTGGTAAGAAAACAGAAATCAGAATCCTTGATCGTTGCTGGAGAGAATGTAAAATGTGAAATTCCTACTGTGTTAAACAGTATGCCGGTTCCTCAAAAAATTAAGCAATTACCATATGATTCAGCAATTCCACTTCCGGGAGTATTTGAAATCAGGGACTCGAACATGTATCTCTACACCAACGCTCATGGCAGCACTATTCACAATAGTCAAAAGGTGGGAATGACCCAAATATCCATCCATGGCTGAATGCCTCAATAAAATGTGGTATATCCACCTAGTAGAATACCAACGGAAGGAAATTCTGACACGTGCTACAACATGGGTGAACCTGAAGACATTCTGTGGCATGAAAGAAGCCAGACTCAAAGGACAAGTACCACACAACTACATGAGCAGGAGGGCCCTAGAGTAGTCAGATTCACAGAAATTCACAGCCATATGAAGGTGGCTGCCAAGGGCCGGGGAAGGGGACTGTAGGGAGTCAGTGTTTCATGGGGACAGAGTTTCATTTGGGGAAAATGAAAAAAATCTGGAGATAGTGGTGATGGCTGCACAAGGAGTAGATACATAATGCTACTAACGTGTACACTTAAAAGTGGCAAGGGATAAAATGTGAGGACACTTTATCAAAACAAAAACCAAATCTAGTAGTATTTCAGAACATGGTCAGAGTAATGAAGAGCCATAATCACAAGCCAATATATTCCCCTGATCAACAGGGCAACCGTTCTGTTAGATATAGCAAGGAATTACAATACGTGTTAGTTATTTTATAATTATGTCAGTTCTTTTGCATAGAGAAAAACCAGCTATTTTGTGTAATTCGAGTGAAACAGTAACTAAATTCTGCACTACAGGTCTAACTTCAGAAAATAGTCTTTTAGGGGCACCTGGGTGGCTCAGTGGGTTAAAGCCTCTGCCTTCCAGCCCCACATCGGGCTCTCTGCTCAGCGGGGAGCCTGCTTCCTCCTCTCTCTGCCTGCCTCTCTGCCTACTTGTGATCTCTGTCAAATAAATAATAAAATCTTTAAAAAAAACCCAGTCTTTTAGACAGTAATTATCGAGGTTTTCTATAAAATCAGCATGTCATTAAATTGTATAGCTAATCAGATCTACATCATTTTAATAAACCCATAATAGCTTTACTTGACTATAATAATAAATAATATGTATATTTATAATAAGAAATTAAATTTATTTTAGGGGGTTAGTATGGTTGTTTAAAAAAACACTGACTATGGTTTCACTTTTTTTACTGTGGTAAAATGTATGTAACAAAAATCTATTATTTTTCCAAGTAAAAAATAACTAAGTGAAAACATAACAGAATAGTCAACCTTTTTCCAAAATTAAAGTTTGTACTTCCATTGCACTGTACACACCTGTGTTATTTTTCCTTCATAGCAAATACAGCAAAAAAATTTTTACTTGAGTATAGTTGGCAGAATGTCACATTAGTTTCAGGTGTACAACTTAGTGACTGACAAGTTTATACACGATGCTGTGCTCACCGTGAGTGTGGCTGCCGTCTGTCCCATTACATCACTATTACGGTATCACTGACTGTATTCCTTATGCTGTGCCTCTTATCCCTGTGACTTACTTATTCCATAACCGGAAGCCTGTATCTCCCGCGCTCCCCTTCACCCACTGTGCGCATCCCTCCACCCCCTCCCTCTGGCAGCCATCAGTGTGTTTGTTCTCTGTATTTACATGTCTGATTCTGCTTTTGGTTTCTTCTTCTTCTTCTTTTTTTAGATTCCATTTATAAGTGGAATCCTATGGTATTTGACTTTCTCATTCTTACTTATTTCATGTAGCACAGTACCCTGTAGGTCCATCCATGTTGTCTCAAATGGCATGATCTCATAGTTTAAAAAAAAAAAAAAACCCAACTTTTTTTTAAAACACAACCACCTCTTTAAACAGGGAATGAAACCACAGGAAATGCTCCATTACAAATTATCTAAAGCCTGTTTAATGCACTTATAATCACTGTATGAAAGATAAACAGTATCTAATAGCATTTGGCAATATTATTTTTCACAAGTTGCTGGGCTTTGTCCAACACAAGGAAATTAATTACGTGTCAAACTGATTCCAGTCACAAAACACTCTGAGATCTGCAACTACATGAGGAGTGAAATGTTTTTTATGAATTCCTTAAGCACTCAGCAAACCACTTTGGATGCAGGCCTCCGGCTTCCCTTCCATCTGTTTATCAGAACCCTGACTTCCCTTCATAAAGCAAGCCACGACTGCCTTGGGCTTCCAGGGAACGAAGACCCAAGAACTCACAAAGTGAGGCATTAAAGAAGCTGTGGGGGAATGTGGCTTCCTACAGAACGCAGCATTTCCACAAGGCCATCAGCTGGAGCCTCTTGGGCCAGAGGAGGGGAGTGAGATCATTTGACAGGGTGATGGGACAGAGTCATGGCCAGAACTGGAGCCAGCTCCCAACCCAGGAAGAGCAGCTCCCAGCCATCTGCTCTCCTTTCCACCTTGGGCCACAATGCCTGGCAGCTCTGGTTCCTCAGCATCTCTCCTGTCCTTGCCTTCTCTCAACCACACCACGAGGAGTGGCCCTCATTCCCAGGCAGCCTCCATGATTTGTCTCTGTTAAAGGAGGACAAATGAAAATCTATATAGCTATAAAATTCCATGTTGCTGAAAAATAATGGCAGGGGGAAGGGTGGTTTAGATGAAAAAGCAAGATCTAAACATACATAGAAAACATCCCAAAACTGTACAAAGTATATTTATAAAGGCTGAGGACACAGAAAGAAATACCTTGGCATGTTAACAAGAGTTATTTTTCAGGTGATTATGGGTGCTCTTACCTTCTTCCTACCTTTCAGTGTTTTCTCAAGATCTCCACATGAGCATATGCTACTTTTGTAACAAGTAAAAGATAGCAAATGAAATTTCTTTAAAAGAAGAAAATATCACTGGACAAATAAAGCTAACATTATCAGCAACCAGCTAGCTTATGGAAAAACAATTGTTCTGTTAAGCAGAAATCAGTCCATACCCTAAAGATCTTAACAGCTAAAATGTGACAAGTAACTGTCAAGCCCTCTGTATTTGGTCCAGGCAGCAGCAATGGTTTCTGTTAAACTATGACAAGAGTAAGATATTTCAGATGTAAAAATGCGTGTTTTCCTTGGCTAAGACGCATTCCCAGGAACACTGTGAGAAATGTCACAATTTTCCACATCTGATTTGGCCAACATGTGGGAGTCATTGTCAGGAAACACAACCAAAGAGTTTGAGGTTTCCCTCAAGTTCCTATTTCTTTAAGGTCAACAAATAGAGCGACTTTGTCCCTCCTCTAAGTCACTGTTCCCTTGGGTAAAGCTTCTGTGGTACTAATTAGCATTAAATTCGAAGGTAGGCCTAAATATCCAGCGGAAGAAAACACACAGTACTGAGTTAGCTCACACCCAGCTGGGTACTCAAGAGAACCAAGCTTTTCAAATTTATGTTTGCCAAGTGAATTCACGGCTCCAGTGTTATTTGACATATTTTGTTTGTTTGTTTGCAGGCTTGCAAACTATGTTACCAGTTGGAACGCCAGCTATCAGCACAGGCCAAACCCTGGTTTTTTAAAACACCTCTTCGAAAGCATGACACTTTTGAAGAGCACAGAAAGGAAGGGAGTGTAAACCTTCAGCAACATAAAGCTGCCCCCTCAAATTCTGACTCCCAAAAGCCCAGGCATATTCACCCGTGGACACTGCTGGGTACTTGACAAACTGTCCCTGCGTCAGGCTCACTTACCGTAAGTTATCACTTGTGATGGGTATGCTGATTAAGTCCAATAAAGACGTTCCTCCACCTAATTCCCAGAAGTGAGCAATATCTTTTGGCTGAAAAAACAGGTATTTTTCATGTTATTATTATTTTATTTCTCAATACTACTTAAGTTCATTAGCATCAGCCAGCTGTAATTATGGATACAGAATATTGCAGTCCTCGATAAACCTTTTCTTGGCATTCAAAATTTCCCTCTTTCTCTTCCCATCTCTCAAAATGCACTGAAACATCTATTCCAAAAAACTAGGATGAAACCTTAACGTGGTAGGTGGAGAACAAGAGACTGAAAAACCGATTCCCTTTTCATGACTCCTAAGCCCTGGGGGATTGTAATGGTGAGGCAGCCATGCAGCTCGGGAGGAAGAGCATCTGTTCCACGACATCCTTCTTTGACTGCTAACTAATGGCTTCTCTGCTTCCCCCTGGTTGCTCGGGAGACTTTATGACACTATGTCTGTGTGGGGAGCAGACACACTGCTTCCATTCGGAACTCTTGGAGAACATTAAATCTGACAAAGACATTCAATCTTCCAGAACAAATATGGAAAAGCCCAACTTGCCAACACAAAGTTTAGGGGAAAAAGAAAGTCACATGAGTTTTTATATATCTATTGCCATTAACCTGAAAGAGACAGTCATTAAAGCAAGTTTTAGAGAGGGTGGTTGGGTTATGGACATTGGGGAGGGTATGTGCTATGAAGTGTGTATTCACAGACCTGTACCCCTGGGGCTAGTAATACATTATATGTTAATAAAAAAAAATAATTCTTTTTAAAAAGCAAGTTTTAGGTGAGTATGTATGTATTTTTGACAAATTATCATCTCATAAGCACTCAGATTGTCTTGCTATTGATATTTGAATATTTGCTGTTAATATATGAATCACTAATGTTTATGGGGGAAATAATTTTTCACTGGAAAATCTCCCTTGAGTCACAATTTGACAACGGCGAGTTTTTAGAGCTCTTTTTTTTTTTTTTTTAAGATTTTATTTATTTATTTGTTAGAGAGAGAGAGAGAGCGAGCACAGGCAGACAGAGAGGCAGGCAGAGGCAGAGGGAAAAGCAGGCTCCCTGCCGAGCAAGGAGCCCGATGTGGGACTCGATTCCAGGACACTGGGATCATGACCTGAGCCGAAGGCAGCCGCTTAACCAACTGAGCCACTCAGGCGTCCCTTTAGAGCTCTTCTCAAAAGGGAAGCTATGAAAGTTATTTCAAAGTTTCCAATGAAAACAATAATCCCATTTCTCTGTCTTCGTTCATATTAAAATTCATGTGAGTCACAAAAACAAGGTTTTCCCACATCTCACTATATTGTTTCTTTTCTTTTTAATATCACAGTCTTTTTTTTTTAACTTTTTTTTTTAAAGTATTTTATTTATTTATTTGTCAGAGAGAGAGGGAGAGAGAGCGAGCGAGCACAGGCAGACAGAGAGGCAGGTAGAGGTGGAGAGAGAAGCAGGCTCCCTGCCGAGCAAGGAGCCCATGCGGGACTCAATCCCAGGACCCTGGGATCATGACCTGAGCCGAAGGCAGCGGCTTAACCCACTGAGCCACCCAGGCGTCCCAATATCACAGTCTTAATAACCAATTTTCACTGGTAAATCTAGCAACAGGCAGTTTCAACTAATGACCAAACATTTGGACTAGATCAATCTTGTAAGAATTTGTCTCTTATGGGAGAAACGCGGTATGATTGTTCTTCCATACACCTAACTCTAAGAAATGACCTCTTTTCATGGGAGAACTCCACAAGAGGATTCTATTTCAGATTTTTTTTTTAATCCTAACATATGCCATAAACTCTCCTTCTGTCCTAAATAATCTCCAACTTTCCTTTGAGTAGACACTCAAACAAGTGAAAATAGGACTGTAACCAATTATGGCCTCAGGTCTCAAACAGTTTGACCAACTTCAAGATATACTTGTAAAAATGCTAATAATTTGGACCTTGAATAGTATATTTTAAAAAATATTCTACAGGTCAAACTCATATTTTTAGCAGATTTTGGGGGCGACAGGATGTAACAATATTATTCCCATTTGAAGGAAGAAAGTCACATTAACATGATTAATATGCCCAAAAACTGTACAAAAAAGTTACAAAAGAAACTTACTCCAGCATTTTAAGGCACAACCCAGAAGAAGGCTAAATTATTTTCTCAGTTTGGGTTGGCTTCACATCTGCAAAGGTGCATTTGAAGTCTAAAAGCACATAGCTATGAAGTGTACAGCTGGCTATGCTTACTGATTACAGATAAGATGAAAATCTAGAACAAAGTTGGCATTATTACTTCTCCATCTACAGGCACAGCAGTATCATTTAAAAAACCACTCACTATATTATGCCCTTTTGCTCTTCTTCCATATGTATATTCCAAAGCTAATGTTGGCTTTGGTGGCTCATCCCTGCATGATAAAGACAGACAGTGTTACCATCATGCATTTTCTTATGCTATCATCTTACCCAATTCATTTTTGCTTCCTCTTGAAAACTTGTTCTATTAGGAAGAGAAGTTACTTTGTGGAATAGCACTGAGGTAAAACTGATAAAAAAAAAATTTTTTTTTAAAGATTTTATTTTTTTATTTGATAGAGATTACAAGTAGTCAGAGAGGCAGGCAGAGAAAGAGGAGGAAGCAGGTACCCGCTGAGCAGAGAGCCCAATGTGGGGCTCGATCCCAGGACCCTGAGATCATGACCTGAGCCAAAGGCAGAGGCTTTAACCCCCTGAGTCACCCAGGCGCCCGAAACTGATAAAAATTTTATATAAAAAATAAATAATCCTTCACAAAACCACCTTCGAGGATTTTATTCACAGCTGCAGAGACGAAAAATGGTACGTGCATGATGCGGCAGCCGTCAGGGGCTCTGTCAGGGCAAGCAGAGAAGGTGGTGTGGCTGCCCAGGGCAGAGGCTATGTCAGGGCACAGCTCTCAGTGTTCAGGTCATAGGGGAAGCATGGATACCAGATTTGTGCTCGGCCCCAATGTGGGGAGCTGGGAATCAAATGATTATCGATTCACTGAAGACATCAATGGAAGACTTAATATAATTCTCTATCTTAATTCATGACTCAAACACAGACATCATTTAACTAGTGAGAGCTGCAAACTAACAAATTATATCAAGTCCTAAAAATGGACAAATGACTTGATGAATTACTGGCACAGCAGCTAATACTGCTTGGTAAGCAGTTTTATGGAATATATCTACTTATTTATTGATTTCATTTCTTATTGTAGTGAAAAACACATAACATAAATTTACTTCTTAGCCATTTTTATGTGTACAGATCAGTAATGTTAAGTATATTCACACTGCTGCACAAACTCTCGAACTTCTCCATCTTACAAAACTTAAACTCTACACCCATTGTAGACATATTGTAGTTATTGTTTAAAATAACTCACTATGTCCCACCCCCTGGCCTGCTCCAGACCCTGGCAAATACCATTCTACCTTCTGTTTCTGTGAATCTGACTGGTCTGAGACACCTCATAGAAGTGGAATCACAGTGTTTGTCTTTATGTGACTGACTTATTTCACTTAGTATCATGTCCTCAAGGTTCACCCATGCTGTAGCATGCATCAGAATTTTCTTCCTTTTTAAGGCTGAACAGTATTGGTATATATCTTTTTAAATTTGGAGAACAAAGAGAAGTCATTTTTAAATTTGCAATTTATATATTTATCTTTATTAAGTATTTTGAATATCATCCCTACATATATCTTTTTTTGATAAATATATAATAAAATGTTTGGTTGTATTTCCTAAAAGATACTAATTTTCTTTTACGAAAGAGACTGCCACTTTTAAGACAAAATTTATAAATTCTGGTATTTAACATAATAATAGGCAGAACTGTCTTTTTTCCTAAGTAGACTACCAAGGAACTAAAATTCAGTTCAGTGTCATATTTCAGCCTAAGCTGATATTGTGTCAGCTGACTTATTTGTAAAAGGAAACACATATGGTCTAGAAAGAGCCATGATTCCTGGGCATGAAAAGATGATCCAGGTGTCAGTATGGATGGTTTTTCCAAGAAACAATTCTGTTGGTGAAAGAAATTACACAAAGTCAGGATTCTATTTTTTGAACTCTTTATTTTTCAAATGGATGATGTTTCTTTAGTGTAACCTTAAGAGAAAATTCCATCTATGTTGATGTTTTTGGAGAAGTTATAAGACATAGGTATTGGAATGAAGGGATATCTTCCAAAATCAGTTGAAGACTTTCCTTTCCATTTCCTGCAATGCCCACTATCATAAACCCAAATCTTAATCTGATGGCCACAGAGAAGATTAGGAAGTATAAAAACAAATGGTAAAAGGTATAGTTTGAAGACCAACACTGTGCTTCAAAAATGCTTCCATGGACACTGGGGAGGGTATGTGCTATGGTGAGTGCTGTGAAGTGTGTAAACCTGGCGATTCACAGACCTGTACCCCTGGGGCTAATAATACATTATATGTTTACAAAAAAATTAAAAAACTAAAAAAAAAGAAGAAAAAAGCTTCCATGGGCAATTTAAAGATTAGAATTAATGTTCAAATAATCATGGGCTAGGTAAAATAATAAATCAAGGGCGCCTGGGTTGGTTAAGCGACTGCCTTCAGCTCAGGTCATATTGTAGTCCTGGGATCGAGTTCTGCATCGGGCTCCCTGCTCAGCAAGGAGTCTGCTTCTCCCGCTGACCTCTCTCCTCTCATGCTCTCTCTCATTCTCTCTCTCAAATAAAATAAAATATTTAAAAACAATTAAAAAATTAAAAAAAAATCAAATATCAGAGTAGCTCAGCCAAAAAGCCAGTAAGTAGTATCACAGATATGTTCATTTCTTCCCCAGATAGGAAAATTCAACACTAATCCTGTGTGTGTGTCTATATTTGTTTATATATACAAATTGCATATTTATATATATATGTATATATGTCTATATATACCAAAAATATGTATATATATATGTTTGCTTGTTGTTGTTTTTGTCTTTAAAGAAGCTCTTAAAGGCTATACTAAGGATTCACTAAGAATTATGTTACTATTTGGGCCTCAAAATCATTCTCCTTCCATATGTCTTTTAGAATCTAACTTGCCCTGTACAACTAGAATAAACAGAAAATGTAGTCTAAAGGTTAATATGACACTTACCTGTCAAGACACCTTAGAATAATAGTAGTCTTTCCCTGGAAATTAAAAAAGAAAGAATACTGTGTTAATGTCATCCACATGTAAAATTTTGTTATTGTTCATAATTGTGGCCAAAAATAGATTTTAATCACTTGAATGATAAATTACCTGGAAACTAGAAACTTTCAGAATTGTTCCTAAGTTTGATAAGTGGAAAAAGTTAACTGTCAACTTTCCATCACAGTGTAACTACACTGCTATTATTATAATTATCAAGTCCTGCAGATGACAAATACTAGCAAATCATACCTCACTTTAGTGGTCAACTTGGCAGCTGTCTGAAATTTTCTCTCTAGTCATCAATGCTAATTACTGGTTAAGCAGATGATTAGTGTCTTCTAAAATGTTTTTAATTCCAATTGTTGAAGTGGAAATAAAGAAGAAAGATTACAAATAAAGGACATGCTGCAAATATGTTCAAAGTAAGCAATCCAGATACTGGGTTAGAGTATTTTTTGTTTATCGTTTTATTTGTAGAGAATAAACTTATTCTAAGTTTCTTGTTAGGAGTCAGAACATATAGGCTCTGGTCATCTCTGCCACTAATCATGAAACTTAACTTTATATCTTAGGGATTGGCTTAGTAGCTTAATCACTGATTTTTTTTTTTTTTAAGATTTTATTTATTTATTTGAGAGAGAGAGAGAGAGAGAGACAGGAAGAGAGGGAGGGAACACAAGCAGGGGGAGTACGAGAGGGAGAAGCAGGCTTCCCACCGAGCAGGGAGACCGATGTGGAGCTCAATCCCAGGACCCTGGGATCATGACCTGAGCCGAAGGCAGATGCATAATGAATGAGCCTCCAGGCGCCCCTGATTTTTTTTTTTCTTAATAGTAAAACTTAAAAATAGAAAAATCTTACAAGAAAAGAGATACAAGAGGAGTAGCAGGTGAAGCTCCAATGGAAGAAGCTTCTGGGTTCCAAGAAAAATAGTCTGGAAAATCTCAGACTGACAAAAAACAAAGAACATTTGACTAGATATGTGTTGTCCTTAAAAACGTGTAATTCTTTTTAAAAGGATGATCACAAATAAGTTACCCTAGATTATATCTGGGATATGATCAAGCTGATGACTTTTTTATAATGGGAAACATAAATAACTGAAATAGGACCAAAAATGTAAATTATTGAAGGACGTTTATTGACAGGTATTACATCAAAGTGAAAAACTAAAAGCCACCTAAATGTCCCAAACAGGGGATGGGCTAAATTAATTATGACAATCCTTGAATGGAGTAACATGCAGCTGTTAGGAATGGTGATACAGGAACAGACTTACTGACATGGTAAAACATTTATAATAGATTAGCACAACCCTGTTTTCAATTTTTAAAGTATCTTTTCCTGCTTTTTTGAGATCTACATACATACATACACATACGCATAAATAGATTCAGAAAGAGGCACAGAAACACACACACAAAAAGAAACAGATCCAGAGGGATATCGCTAAGCTAATCGTGAAAGCTTCTAGGTGATGGATTTGCAGATTATTTATTTTGAAAGATTTATTCATTTGAGAGAGAGAGAGCATAAACAGGGGCAAAGGGCTGAGGGAGAAGCAGAATCCCCATTGAGCAGGGAGCCCGACATGTGCTCGATCCCTGGACCCCAGGATCATGACTAGAGCCAAAGGCAGATGCTACGTCATTCCCGTCACTTCATCTCATCACATGGGCATTTTATCATCTCAGATCATCACAAGAAGGGTGAGCAAAGTATAGTAAGGTATTTTGAGTGACAGACCACATTCAACTTGTATTATATTGTTATAATTGTTTTATTTTGTTATTGTTGTTAATCTCTTACTATGCCTAATTTATAAATTAAATTTTATCATAGGTAGGTATGTATAGAAAAAAAAAAACATAGTATATACTATGTTCAGTACTATCTTCAGTTTCAGAGATTCACTGAGGGGTCTTGGAGCAGATAGAGGGAGACAACTACACCTAAAAACTAATGTATTCTATGTACAAGAAAACATAGAATCAGAATGAATGTATTTTAGAATTGGAAGGAATCTTAGATATAATTAGACAATTTTCTCAAATTCTCATGGTCCTATGGTGTTGATTTAAATATTGATTATAATTTCATGTAAATGTGTAGTATTATGTGGTGGCAATTCCAAATAAACATAAACCTAATTCTGGGCACTGAAATAAACTTTTAGACTATCATTAAAATATCATCCAAATTTTTAAAAATCACTAGTGAACTTAGTGTCCTCTGAGAGTAGATCCAGAGACTCCTAGCTCTCCTGGTTCAGTAAACACTGACCTAATACAAGTTCACTTAGAGATATCAGAATGAATCCTATCTTTCATCCCATTATATCAGTGACATTGGAAGTTCAGTCTTTTTCTCTGAAGCTCAAATTCCATAATCCTCTATGCATCCCTTCATTAGGCACAATAAATCCTCTCTTCTTCCAAAATCCTTCCACTCTATAGCTCCAGCTCCATGATTAGCAAACTCCCCAGTAAACTCAACTTCTTCAGAATGTGCTCTCCACCTGTTGGCCTTACCTAAAATATGACTGCCTCTGTCTCTAGGAAAGCATCCATTTCTTCCAGGTTGTCAAATTTGTTGGCATAGAGTTGCTCATAGTTTGTTCTTATAATTGTTTGTATTTCTTTGGTGTTGGTTGTGATCTCTCCTCTTTCATTCATGATTTTATTTATTTGGATCCTTTCTCTTTTCTTTTTGAAAGTCTGGCCAGGGGTTTATCAATCTTACTAATTCTTTCAAAGAACCAGCTCCTCGTTTCGTTGATTTGTTCTATTGTTTTTTTGGTTTCTATTTCATTAATTTCTGCTCTGATCTTTATTATTTCTCTTCTCCAGCTGGGTTTAGGCTTTCTTTGTTTTCTTTCTCTAGCTCCTTAAGGTGTAGGGTTAGGTTGTGTATTTGAGGCCTTTCTTGTTTCTTGAGAAAGGCTTGTATCACTATACATTTTCCTCTCAGGACTGCCTTTGCTGTGTCCCACAGATTTTGAACCGTTGTGTTTTCATTATAACATATGACAGCCTCTGGACCACTTCCTCTGCAATCCTGTTAAAGAAGGCTATTCTTGGGACGCCTGAGTGGCTCAGTTGGTTGAGCGGCTGCCTTCGGCTCAGGTCATGAGTCCTGGGATCGAGTCCCACATCAGGCTCCTTGCTCAGCAGGGAGCCTGCTTCTCCCTCTGCCTCTGCCTGCCTCTCTGTGCCTGTGATCTCTCCCGCTCTCTCTGACAAATAAATAAATAAAATCTTTAAAAAAAAAAAAAAAGAAGGCTATTCTTTTCTACACCTTATGTACTTCAGGGCTCTCCTTCCTCCCCAATGCCACCTTTATTATTTTTTTAAAGATTTATTTGAGAGAGACAGAAAGCGGGGGGAGCGTGAGTGGATGGAGAGGCAGAGGGAGAGAATCCTCAGGCAGGCTCCCCCCTGAGCATGGAACTAACACGGGCTCCATCCCACAACCCATGAGATCATGACCCGAGCTGAAACCAAGAGTCAGAGGCACAACTGACTGAGCCACCCACATGCCCCCGCCCCCCCCCGCCCCCTTTAAATAATTATTCTACTTCCCTCCTTTTGCAAAAGTCTTAGAGGTTTGTACCAGTCTACTGTGATGGCTGTCCTCATCTTCTCTGGCTCACACTCTCCTTCTCTCTCAGCTACTATCATTAGTCTTGTTAACTTCACACCCACGTGGGCATGGGCAACCCACTGAACATGCAGACATCTCAGTGCCTTTGCGTCCTCACAGAGACTCTTCCCTTCACTCCACTTCTGCCATACATCACTTCCAAGGTTACATCTTGAATCATGTCACCACTGGAAACTATGTCCAAAATCACACACGCCAACACATTCTCCAACTACTTTTTCAGGAATCCCCAGAGTAACAACTCTTTGACCTTAGTAAGAGGCCTCCAAAGTCCACTGACCCATCAACATTTCTCCTTCTCCATCAGCTCCCTCCTACCTCCACATCTCTCCTTTTCCATCCTACAGTCCATAGTTTATCATTACAACCACCCTTGCAAATATCACCCCCTCCGCAAGCTTTCTAGCTCTGTACTGCACCCACTTGACAAAAACCAACCCTGGTAAACTCAATCACCTCCTTTCTCCTCCATGCTTGTACCCACATGAGGGAGTGAGGACAGAAAAAAATTATACGTGCTGTGCAGAATGCTGTCACCTAAATTCTCAATCTCCATCATCAAAACAGCAGTCAGCAATGACAGACAATCCTGCCACATTTGTCTAGTATGTTCTCTCTCCCATTTATTGCAACTGCTATTTCACAGATTTTTCTTTATTCTCTCCTCTTCACCTGAATGACTCTTTTTCCTTGCTTCCTACCCTTTAAGCTCTGGACATCACCCTCTCTTCAGGGGGCTTTCCCAGTCATCCAGCCTCTTGGGCTGAGGTGAGAGCCCTGGTTTCCATCACAGCATCTGTCTGCTGCGATGCTGTACAAGTACTAACACCCAAGTTCCCGCATAGCAGAAACACACCCAAATTTCCCCAGAGTCGGGCAGGGTGCCTGGCACATAGAAGATGTTCAAGAGCTGTCTCCTGAATGGATGAATAAAAGTACAGGAAAGAGAGAGAGAAGGCAGTGAGGCAGTTCGTTTCTTTGGTAAAGGGTGATTACGATTAGCTGAAGAACAGAAGCATTAATTACTTGCTTCTCTTTATTTTTCAAAATATTGTTCTGCATAAAGCATGGACTCAGATACTTTAAAGAACAATACCCTCAAAAAAAGAAAAAAAAAAAAAAAAAGAACAATATCCTCTGGGATGCCAGTTCTGAGGTAGGGCCTCAAGAAGCCCATGTGTTTCCGCTCTCTCTCCACCTCTTGCCATGATAACCAGCCCAGGCTGGTCTGCTGCAGAGTGAGCTCGCTGCTGGGAACCATCGTAAGGTAGTCCTTTCCTTAATGGGGTAGTGCTTATGAAGGGAAAATAGCCAATTCAGATCTGGTAGATGAACATGCTACTATATTTTAATTTGTGTTCCCTTGATTATGAGTAAAAATGAACATTTAAAATATATTTAATGACCAAAAAAGGGAGAAAAATATCCTCAAAAGTTCCAACTATGTTAAGAGAGTTTGCCAATCTTCAAAACAAAATTAGTTTTGATTTACATAAATGAAAATACCCAGCTTGAATATGCCACATTCTACTATTTAAAAGAAAAGGGTGGCTTCCCAAATAACAAATAAAACATGACTGGGTTGTTACAACAACAAAGTTTAGAACAACTGTTAACAGAGAGTGACTACTGGGGATGCTGGTGGGACATTTCAGGTGTGAGCATTTGTGTGCTAGTGTCCGTAATCAGTACTATTAGGATAAGTCACCTAAAAGATATGGAAGTAGCTTCTTACACAGAATACTCTTTGTTGTTCTTGTTTTTTAGATTTTTATTTATTTGACACAGAGATCACAAGTAGGCAGAGAGGCAGGCAGAGAGAAGAGGAAACAAGTTCCCTGCTGAGCAGAGAGCCTGATGTGGGGCTCAATCCCAGGATCCTGAGATCATGACCTGAGCCGAAGGCAGAGGCTTAACCCACTGAGCCACCCAGGTGCCCCACACAAAATGCTCTTTGTAATAGAAATTTACTTGTGCCATAAGACTAGTACTAGTTATTTACTCATTGTTTTAAATCTGTGTATATATCTATATAGCAATAACTAGGAAACTGGAAAAGTACTGTATCCAATGCAAAAATCACTCTCCTCACAACAATAAACTCATGAAATAATGTGTTTATATACTAAGAGTTGGGTTAAAATTTTAAAATATAAGTGATCCCTATGAAAATTTTATTTGCACAATTAAGTTCAGATTTTTAAAAGTTGGCCAGTAAGAAAACTTTGTAAAATACAGAAATTAAAAACAAAATAAAAACTCAGTGAGTAAAATTTTATCATACACATTTCTATTTTTATCTTTGCATTTTATAGACTTGAGGTCATACTGTATATAAAATTTCTGTCCTCCTTTTTTCATTTAACTTCATATTCCTTCCTTTCATTACTAACAACTCTTTTATGGTTGTATAACATTACCCTCCAATAAGTATAATATTAATGTTCTGTATGATATCTCCCAATGATGGATGTCCAGTTGTTAGTTGGCGGGAGGGCTTCTGGGACACAGCTCAAGACAGGGGAGTCCTCTGGCTACCTGGCCACTGATATCACCTGGTAAAGATGCAGCCTCACTGATGCAGAGCTTAGTTCCAGAAAGTTTCACTGTCAACATGTCCTTATGTGGTAGCATGAAGCACAAAAGTAGAAAAGTAATAGGAAGCCCAGACAGAAATGAACTATCATGCCAAATAAATTCTAGCATCTTGGATCTGCAAACCTTGACCTCTTTTAGACAGTGTCACCAGGAGTTCTGCCTTCCTGGCAAGAACTGCTGTGGGTCAAGCAAAGCTGCATGAAGACATGATACATCTGTTTCTGCTCCATATGGTCACTTCCAAAAACTTTTTGTCTCCTTGGCTAAATAAAACAGAAAATGAGTGGGGAGAGGTCTCTTCCTACCAATCAGTGGTTCTGGGGATGAGCTGCTGTATTTTCCTCATGCTTTCCACAGCAGCAAATAATTCTATGACGAACATCATTCACATGATCCAATTATTCCTAAATGATAATCCTAAAAGTAACTAAATCCAAAATATGAATATTATTAAGACACTGACTTATTAACCTAGATGCTTAGATATTTATTACTTATTTTTCCTGACTTATCTAAATGAACCCTGGCTGCTATACTGAAATGAAGTAGAAGACCTGAATGTTTTCAACTTAAGAAATAAAAACCAAGTTACAACGTTTCTTAAATATTTTGTTTACCCTTGTAATTTTTCCTAGATCAATAAGTACTTTATAATTCCTGCTAAATATGGTATTAGCTAAGTACAAAGTTAGTTTACCAACCTCAAATTCAATGACTCCATGACCATGAATTTGAGTAAAATGTCTAAATATTACTTTTAAAATGTAGTTATAACATTAGACAATAAAATAATTATTTGTTAACATTCTTTCATCTGAATATTTTTCAATCACGTTTCAGTCAGAATATTCATATGTTAATCAAAATTGCGTCTTATTTTTTCTTTATTTCTTTATTTGAGAGGAAGAGAGCACAAACAGGGGAGCAGCAGGCAGACGGAGAGGGAGAAGCAGGCTCCCCACTGGGCAGAGAGCCCAAAGTGGGGCTTGATCCCAGGACCCTGGGATCATGACCCGAGCTGAAGGCAGATGCTCAACCAACTGAGCCACCCAGGTGCCCCCAAAATTATTTAATTAACTTCTTCCTTAGGGAGCATAATTCTTAAGACCTCAAGTGACAGAATGTGGTATTCCACATGAAATCAGCTCTCGGTCAATCTGAAGGTTATTCTACACCCGTGCACGTATCAAACCATAGATTTTAGCTGACTTCTCCTAATTGTGTGGTGATAAATGACATTACTAGAGCCAGAGATGACAAACCAATTTTATCTGAAGTGTCAACACCTTCCTGGAATGCTGGATTAGATGTCATCTTCAGGCTCAGTAGAAAAGGGTGCTGTGACCAGTAAGATGTATGTGTAAGACTGTAACTAGTATTTGCTATCTCTTTTTTTTTTTTTTTTTAAAGATTTTATTCATTTATTTGTCAGAGAGAGTGAGCACAGGCAGAGGCAGAGAGAGAAGCAGGCTCCCTGCCGAGCAAGGAACCCGATGCGGGACTCGATCCCAGGACGCTGGGATCATGACCTGAGCCGAAGGCAGCCGCTTAACCAACTGAGCCACCCAGGTGTCCCTAGTATCTGCTATCTCTTAAGGAACGCTGGGAAGCATCGTCTCACAGCCAGATGATACACTGTGGAAAACTGGAGAAAGAAAAATTTACGAGTCAAGTCATTTCCTTCCCACTTTTCTCCTATCTAGAGGATGAGGTATGGAATGAGAACAGAAGCTCTGGGAAGTAAAAGGCTAGTTAATGACTAAGTTTTCTGGCCCATACCCTAAGGTGCTGAATGATTTATCACTTGATAAGAGAGGAAACCTTTGTCAAGAGGATGATAAGACCACGACTAGAGACTTGACAATCTAAATCAGAGTGGAGAGAATGAGAGAAAAAAGTCCAAATAAATTGAGATGTCATTAGGTATCACATTAAGAAAAATTTTAAGACAATAATGGAAGAGGGTCCAAGTAATTCACAAGAGAAAAGAGCTGAGACAAAGCCTGGAAAGAATATTTACAGCTACAGATACACAACAGTGCAGATAGTAATAAGTGCAGTATTATCACAGAGAAGCAAAACGACCTCATATGAATTACCAAAACTTGTGGCGTGAGACTTACAAGTGCAATATATTGGTGTAAAGGGATAAAGAGAGACAAAAGGGGAGAGAAAATATAGCACCACTTTGTGTGTTTATATGGAAATTTATAAACATGCAAGAATGCATTTGGATGAAAATAAAGAGCAGAACGGATATAATGTTGTGATGGTAGACTGTTGCCGGATTGTATGAAATGAATTAATATATGATATCTCGTGTACACATCACTGAGGAATACAGATAAAGTCTAATGGTGAAGAGGATACCAACTACTCAAAAGAGGGCCTACATCAGTTTGAATTCAGTTTTCTGTCCCTCCCAAAGGAAACAATCCAGACTCAAACAGAAAGTAGGATCAGAAAGAGGTTAAGGAACTCATTCTAATGTAGGATTCTATACCCAGATAGACATTCAACCCAGAGTGAGGGAAAAGAAAGGAATTTTTAGACATACAAGGTCCCATAAATTTTACTTCCCATGTAATGCTTTCCCAGGAAACGACAAAAGAATGTGCTCCATCAAAATAAGTGAGTAAACCAAGAACAGGGAGGACACAGGATCCAGGAAACTAAAGTTCCAAGACGCTGGGGCAGGATGGTAGCTATGTAGCTGCTCCTGTGAACCACAGCACAGACTAGCACAGTGGGTCAAAAGGTGGCAGGACTCTGGGTGGAAATGGAACTTTCAGATGATCTGATACAATGGTCTAGATGAAGATTATATTGAATGCCTGTTGGGGATTGCGGGAAGAATTAGCAACACACAGCTGGGGAGCCAGCTTCAAGGATGGTCCCAAACCATCCCCCTTGCTGGTATTCACACCCAGGTGTGGTCCCTCACACCATACTGGAGTTTGTCTTTGTGATCATTAGCTATGGTGGAAGTGATGGCATGTCAGTTCCGAGATTAGGTTATAAAAGGCTGCGGCTTCTATCTGGGGCACCTGATCTCTTTTGGATATCTTGCTCTGGGGAGAAGCAAGTGGCCAGGTTGTAAGCAGCCCTAAGGAGAGGTGTATATGTGAAGAACTGAAGCCTGGCCTATGGTCATCAAGGAACTCAGGCCTCTTGCCACAACCATGTCAACAACCCGGAAACTTATTCTTCAGTTGAGCCGTGATGTCTTTAGTCCCAGATGACATCTTGACTACAACTTCACGAAAGACGCTGAGCCAGAACCACAAAACTCAGCTGCTCTCAGACTCCTGGCCCTCATAAACCAGGTGAGATAATATTTGCCGTTTTACAAGCTGCTATGTTTTAGGGTAATTTATTAGGTAGCAACAAATAACTAATGCATATAAAAACTCAGGTACACATAAAAGCTAAGAAATTTAAAAAACGAGGCATTTTTAAACTTCTGAAAAAGTCATTCAAGAAAAAGAAAGTGGGGCGCCTAGATGGCTCAGTTGGTTGAGCATCCAGCTCTCGATTTTGGTTCAGGTCAGGATCTTGGGGTTATGAGATTGAGCCCCAAGTTGGGCTCTGTGCTGGGCATGGAGTTGGCTTGAGATTCTCTCTCCCCTTCTTCCTCTGCCACCCCCGACTGTGCACATGCACTTTAATAAATAAAATCTTAAAAAATAAAAGGGGGGCACCTGGGTGGCTTAGTCAGTTAAGCATCTGACTTCAGCTCGGGTCATGGTCGCAGGGTCCTGGGATGCTCTATCCAACACCCCCTCCAGGGTCCTCTCTCCTTCTCTCAAATAAACAAAATCTAAAAAAAAAAAAAAAAAAAAAAAAAAGGAGGGGAGACTGGGTGGCTCAGTTGATTAAGCATCTGCCTTTGGCTCAGGTTATGATCCCAGGGTCCTGGGATTGAGCCCTGCCCTGGACTCTGTGCTCAGCAGAGAGCCTGCTTCTCTCTCTCCTTCTGCTGCTCCCCCTGCTTGTGTTCTCTGTCAAATAAATAATACAGTCTTTTAAAAAAAAGGGAAGGAAGGAAGGGAGGGAGGGAAGGAAGGAAAGAATCAGAGAAAGAGAGTGAGAGAGAAAGAGAAAGTAATCCATTTGGCTCAGCAGCAAACAAGTTTTAGAAATAATAAATTCACACTTAATATTGATTTTGCCCCAAATTATAACAACAACTATGTTGCAGACGAGGGCTAGAAATGAGCGCTTAAAAGAAACAGAACCGGGGCACCTAGCTAGCTCAGTCAGTAGAGCTTGCAACTCTTGATCTCCGAGCTGTAAGTTCGACCCCCATGTTAGGTGTAGTGCCTACTTAGAACAAAAAAACATAAAAAAAGAGCTAGAACTAAATCCTCTTCTACTATTATCAAACAGATAGTGTCTAACATTTTAAGTCTAAAAAAGCCTATGTTATTTCATAAATAAAGAAATAAATTATTTTTTAAAAAACAGTAAAAGATATTAAGAAGGCTGCTTTAAGGAGAGGCCCTGAACAATGTGGAGAGATTTGGTAATTTACTTTATTCACCTTTTATTTTTATTTTTTTTAAGATTTTTATTTATTAGTTAGAGAGAGAGAGAGAGCGAGCACAGGCAGGCAGAGAGGTAGGCAGAGGCAGAGGGAGAAGCAGGCTCCCTGCCGAGCAAGGAGCCCGATGTGGGACTCCATCCCAGGACGCCGGGATCATGACCCCAGCCGAAGGCAGCTGCTTAACCAACTGAGCCACCCAGGCGTCCCTTTATTCACCTTTTAAACCACACGTGTGAATCAGTTTAAAAAAATTAAGAATACAAACAGACTGTAACAAAGAACCCAATCTAAGAAAATTAAGGACAAAACAGCATATATGAGAAAGACAGATCTTAAGCTCAATCTTAGTGAAAAGGGTTATGAGATTACTAGAATCTTTCTATACATAACAGGAGTGTAGCATGTGGAAAAAGAGAAGCTGGCAGACCTTCTAGTCTACTGCAGTGAAGCAAAACCTCCAAAGTTCTGTTCCCTCCTGAAAATTACACATTAGTGTAATGCCAGTTGAGAGTTAATAAAATTCTGACAGAAAATCCATGACTGATACGGAATCCATGACACAGAAGGCATGACCGAAAGAAATGAAGATACTAAAGCTGAAACACACTCAGGGAGACAAAGCAGCTGCTGTTAATTATTAGAAGGGCATTTTATGAGACTGACACGCTACCTACTGCGCTAACGAGACACCTTCAAAGGGCATTTTAAAAAGAATTGAAGATTTTTTTTTTTTGACAGAGAGAGATCACAAGTAGGCAGAGAGGCAGGCAGAGAGAGTGGGGGGAAGCAGGCTCCCCGCCGAGCAGAGAGCCTGATTCGGGGCTCGATCCCAGGACCCTGGGATCACGACCCGAGCCGAAGGCAGAGGCTTTAACCCACTGAGCCACCCAGGCACCCCAGAACTGAAGATTTAAAAAGCAGAAGAAGAATCAGACTTATTCCTCTACTGTTTCAAGTCGGGATTAGGACCAGGAATTAGGACCTTGGAATTAAGAATACCAAGTATTCCTATACTTCTACAGGTCAGAATTAGGAACACTGGAAGTTACAATGAAACTCAGGTTTTCTTGTTAACTAGCAATTAAGGCAAATGGAACCAAGCTGCCTTATGGAAGACAACGCCTCCATTATTAGAGATAGTCAAACCTAAAGTATACAACCATTGTTCACAGTAGCTCTTAACTTTTTCGAAGGTGCTAGAATGCTGGGAGAACCTATCTCCCATTAAAAAAAAAAACAAAAAAACACAGTGATGCACAATCACACACAATTCTGCATACACATCCAGAGTTTACTGGCCCTAAGACAAACCCCGTGGACCCCAGAGTAGATGACTAAAGTATCTCCAGTTTCCTTCGGTTTCTGTGACTCTAGTCAGGATAAGTGAAGGGTAAATGTATCATGCTCTGTCTGGTTCATGTTTCTGTCATCTATAAGTTTGTTTCAGTTGTACAAGTTACCAAAACTATGGCCATTGGGTTAGCATCTATGGTGCTTTGGGGAAAGAGGAATCCTCTGCCGGGTAGTTTAATTTGAAATGTATGCTCCTGGGGCACCTGGGTGGCTCAGTGGGTTAAGCCTCTACCTTCAGCTCAGGTCATGATCCCAGGGTACTGAGATCGAGCCCCGAATCGGGCTCTCTGCTCAGTGGGGAGCCTGCTTCCCCCTCTCTCTCTGCCTGCCTCTCTGCCTACTTGTGATCTCTCTCTCTGTCAAATAAATAAATAAAATCTTAAAAAAAGAGAGAGAGATGTATGCTCCTTCCTCCAGGCTGCTGTGGCCCAGATTAGAGCACACCACCTGAGAAAAGAAGTGCCCAGGCTGGAATTTAGTCCCCACTCACCCATGCACAGACCACCCTCACACAAGGCACAACCAGCTCCAAGGTAAACAGCAGGCCAGAGACTGGTTATCTGGCTAAAGAGTTGAAGTATCCAAATTTTTACCGAAGTATTACAGTGAATTTTACCACTTGTTGTTAAATCATAATAATACTTGGGGGGAAAAAAGTAAGAAAAACAAATGCATTACCCCATTTTTACTGCCAATGAAGAAAACAGATTTTTCTCCAATTTCAAGCCCATCACCTTCACCTCCACTACTTCCAAGTTTTTCCACTTCGGCTTTTGCAATTTCCCAGAGAGTTTCACTAGGAGAGGCAGAAAAACAAAATTCAGAGAATCAAAGGGAATCCTTTTCAATATTTATTTCAAGCTCAGAGATGTTTTATTTCAGTTAAATTTATAAAACAAATCAACATTATTTCCTGGGGGATAATAAGCGGATAAAACTTCTGAGGATTAATCATTTTCTTTGTCCTGGTTCATAGAAGAAAGCTGAAAATGATGAGCAGAGCTTTGTCACTAGGATTTGAGGCTGCCTTATTTTGGGACTTCCAGCCAAGGTTGAAAGCAGTGTGTGTTAGTTTCTCAGGCATGTACCTTAATGTACAAAGAATTCTGGAAATCTACAACTTGAAAACCACCAACATCCAGGAAAATGGGGAGCATGTAAAACCAGCTTACCAAGCAATCTTGGTTTTCTGAAATTTTTCTTTTTTGTTTTTAAATTATATTTCTGGCTCAAGATTTCCTGTTTTAATATATGAAATATAATGAAAGAAAAAAATCTAAAATCACATTTTGAAAATCATCTTTTCATTCACCTCTCTATAAACATTTATATTTTTTCACAAATAAGATTATTTGTGAAAATATCTTTGTGAAATTTGTGAAAATATATTTGTGAAATATAAGCTGAAGTGAAAATGGAGTATTAAACTAAAAAAAATACAGACAAGACTTGATGTGTTCCAAGCCTGACTCTGCTACTTTCTATGTATACCAACTTGGGCAAATTACTCAACCTCTCTGGATTCTTCCTTTATTCATTCAACAAATATTTATTGAGCACCTAATATATGTAAGCTTCTGTGCTTTTCCCCAGGCTCACTTCTGTTTCTTCATCTCTAAAATGCCAATAAAGAAGAATACCAATCTTATAAGGTTGTCATGATTGATTGTTAAAATGTGGCAATTCATTTCATTTAGGGCTTAACCTACATATAATTACCTAAAATTACTGACAGCTTATAATAACTATTATTCAAGAAACACGGATGAAGAAAGGGGCTATAAAAGGCCAACAGAGGTGTCCCTAAATGTTTACACTAAAATGTATGTGTTTATTTCACAGATGAACCCCCTGGAACTCAGTCCAGGCCTGTCTGCTCTTCATTTACACACCATTCTTTCAAAATGTGATTATCAAGCTCCCAGCAAGGAGAGCAGGAGGTGCCCCTGGTGGAAATTTGTAACTATAACCATAACTTTATAACTGCAACCAATTATACTCGATGGGAAGGAAGCTGACAATTTTTCACATTAAGGTTCATAAACTCAACAGAGATCCAGCCATGATCCACAAGGTGAGAAAAACAGATTTATCCTGTTCTGTGATGGACCCCAGAACCCATATAAGTCCTTATTAAGTTGTTCAGAGAAGGTTTAGGTGCGACGTTGAGCAGGAAATTAAAACTGACATCACAGAACTGAAGAGCTAAAATATATTTTACAGCCTCCCCCCCACCGCCTTTAAACTGCATCTTACGCTTTCACATAGGTTTCTAAAGTTTTTCTTATTTACTGTTGTCCTGAGCCCCTGCACCAGGAGGGGAAATGCGGGAAAATCCTGAGGAAGTGGCTTTGTGGTCTAATTCAAAGCCTGAACCCCTGCTTCTAGAACATTCCTTGGCCTGCAATAAATTTTTACTTAGTAAGTGAACGACTGGAGTTTAATGGTCTTAAAAAAACTTAGTTTTCCACCTGGGTAACTTTTCTACCTGCTTGTGACCGAATCCATATACTCAGGGCGTAGTTCCCAGGGATCCCTGACCATCCAGACAACGGTTTCAAGCAGAAAAGATCCAGAATTTTCTTCCATAGGCCGGTCCCGCCTGGCTCCTCTCCCTAAATATACTCCCAGCGGAGCGGCCCTCCCTCCCCTGCCCCTTCCAGGCTGGGGTGAGGAAGGGGGCAAAGCCACACTCTCGAGAGTAGCGGAAGCAGGGGGCAAGCAAGGCTGCGGAAATACCTGGGCATCGTGGCTCGACCGCGCCAGCGTCGTGGGCTCAGCGTTTGAGGCCACCTTAAAACCGAGACGCCAGCGACCTCCGAGACCTGCTGGATGGTGCGGACTCTTGAGTTGCCATGGGAGCGACGTCGCAGGCTGCGTTGCGTTGGAAGGATGGGCATCATGGGAAATGTAGTTCTCAGCGTTCCTTTTCAAGTCTGGCTCAATGCCTCATCCTCTGTGTGAGAGAACGAGGTGACTTGTCTGACAAACCTGGAACCTAAAAGCTCTGGGCTGGAACTGTTCTTTTACTTAGAAAGTATTCTACTGGGGGGCGCCTGGGAGGCTCAGTGGTTAAGCCTCTGCCTTTGGCCCAGGTCATGACCCCGGAGTCTTGGGATCCAGCCCTGCAACCCGGCATCCGCTCCCTGCTCAGCGGAAAGCTTGCTTCTCCCTCTCCCTCTGCCTGCTTGTGTTCACTCTCTTGCTGTCTCTCTCTGTCAAATAAATACATAAAATCTTTAAAAAAAATTAAAAAAAATTTCAACTATATGCCAGGGAAGTCTGCTCTCTCTTCAGTCTCTTTTTCCTCCCCAGCAGCAATGCTCTGGGAATGGAGGGTGAAACAAACTCCGGAGCTGTTTTCTAGTGATTTACTACAGGCAAAGAATATTTGGGATTTTAATATTTTCCAACTTTCTGCTTGTTTAGTTGTTTTGGGGTTTTTGCAATAGTGCATCACTTATTAATAAATTAATAAGCCAAACCCACTCCATGATACTTCATTCCCTTTTCTCTGAATCAATAGCAAGCATTAAGTTGTTACTATATGCAAGAGCGTTACACAGAGTATGGAATAAAGAGGGGAGAAAGACAAGATCCCTGCACACAACTAAATATAATAACCCAAAGAAAGCCAGTGCTCGCTACTATTGTAGAGAGGTACCAAAAAAATCACATCATAAGAATAAGTAATTATTGGGGTGCCTGGGTGGCTCAGCAGGTAAAAGTCTCTGCTTTCTGCTCAGGTCATGATCCCAGGGTCCTGGGATCGAGGCCCGCACTGAGGCGGCGGGGGGGGGGGGGTGTCTCTGCTCAGCAGGGAGCCTGCTTCCCCCTTTCTCTGCCTGCCTCTCTGCCTGCTTGTGATCTCTGTCAAATAAATAAATGAAATCTTAAAAAAAAAGAATAATTATGTCAAAGAGGGTTTGTTGAAACCTTCAGGGTGAGACCACATTTGATCTATTTTGAATGCTCAGTAGACCCAGCCCCTCTGGCCCAAGATGTCTTGAGTATTGAAGGAGATACACTCCTTACACCCTTCTGCCCTTTGGCTTGGTGTAATGGTGTGATGTTCAAGAAGATGGGCTTTAGATAGACTTAGATTTCTGTTCTGACTCAGCCACACTGGCTAAGTTGCTTCATTGCCACAATGGGTAAATCATCAGTATCTCTGAGCCTCAGTATCTGATCATGCAAAGCAAGGGAAATTTATTAATTTGAAATTAAATAAATATATGTAACACATGAATTAGACGTTCCTGACACATTGTAAGTCCTCTGTGCTTGTTATTATTATGCTGTAAGCTACTGATCAGCAACTTTGAACAAAGAAACACAAAGATCACATTCCTGGAAATGAAGCAAAAAAACTTTTAAGGAAAGCAAAAAGGCATTCTTGACCTAAAATCTTTGGGAACAAAATCCTTCCAACACCTAGGTGCATTTTGAAGACATAGCAGACTATGTAATGGGATGTAATGGGAGACCAGTTCAACAGAGAGAGGATGATCGCAAGGGAGGTTGGTGCATCTGTCC